>JAQBSW010004294.1:0-71058 GCA_029291075.1 Eudiplozoon nipponicum
AAAAACACCTGGCTTATATATTCGAAAGTTACATCAACATGATACTCTAAGCGACTGGCCACGAATAAAAAAATTCAACAACAATTTATTAGTATCCAGGCCAGACCGAATACGCCCTCGACCAGACTCAAAAAACACTGGATCGGATTGGCAACAAACTGAAGGGTAAAAATCAGATGCGCATACGGTGACAGAAATTTCCAAACAATATGAACATTCAACACAGCAATCCGCACCTGCGCTGTTACCAAGTGTAGAGAACAAAATTGCGCAACAAGGTGAAACGAAAGACTACACTCTGAAAAATAACATTCTTACACGTAACAGCCGACAATGCGAACAGATGGTTAACTCTCAAGTCATCAATACAAGAAAAACCAAATCTCAGACATCACTTTGCAATACAGTGGGAAGGACCTTTACATACAAACAGACACACACACACAATAAAAAACGCATACACACTTACCAATCAGCAAAAACAAGAAATAGAAGTAAAATCGAGTCAGATTTGTTGCCACCCACATAATCAACTGAAAACCCAGAATGTATATAAATGAAAGATTGTAAAGTGAAGCTTAGTATTCTTGATATATATATATATATATATATATATATATATATATATATATATATATATATATTCCATATCGTTTTCACTTGAAGGAAAGGATGACTAAATAAATTGGTGAATGACTTAAAAGTGCGTGTGGTATGCGGCACGTATGGCGTTGTGAGTAGAGTTTCAAACTCCGAAGTAAATGTACCTCTTTTCGAGATCGGTCTGCGATGAATTCTGGCGGTACTTGATGAGTTAGCAATAAGGTTGAAACTGCTCTTCTGGTTGAAATTATTTTAGTTATCTGATGCAATGTTTATTTTATGCTGGAAATGTTTGTATTCAAAATCCTGCCATTAAGCGTCATTTGAATATAACTGTATGTACGCTCTTTTCTGTGAGTATTTCTTAACTCTTGTATGTGCTTGCAGGAAAGTGACTATACATTGTGAAACCAATTAATAACCAAAGTACACAGGATAGGGACTTGGGATCAGATTCTTTCTTCACGTGTAAATGTTATAAGAAGGAAATAGCCTAATTGATAGAGAAGGCCGACACTTGTTTGTATATTGAGGCTTCAAACACAGGAAGTTTCCGCTGACAACCGAACAATAAAAAGCCAAATAGATTCTGTTTTTATAGCAATAAATTATTTATAAATCAGGACTATTAACGAAAATTACTGTTAAATTGCACATAATCAATAAAACGAAGACTTGCACAATAAAATGATGAGTTCAGTGCAAGAAAGGAGGAAAATCTTCTTGAAAATCGAATTTATTGGGGACGCTATTTCCCGCACACAAAACTAAGGTAGAAGAAGATTTAGTGCAAATTTAATGCAGATAAATTACACATGTCATATTTTTTCTCACCAGCAATTAAGGAAAAGCAGCCCTTATTGTCGGACTTAAATATTATATTAAGAACCAGAGAAAAAGAACGTAGAAACTTAACAGCCTGAGTAAAAACAAATTGTGAATACATTAGTCACTTCGTAATGCATTATTGAAACGTCCCACGTCTGTTGTCTTTTATATAATTAACAGATGCGGTATCATACATTGGCCAGCAATTTATGAAACATCGGAGATAAGTAAATTAAAACTAGATTTATGCTATCAGAAGAAAACTGTGACAGCATTCAGCCTGAACTAGATGTGACTTTTTGTCAATGATTATATGTTGTCCTATTTGTTTTTTCACTTCTAAACCGCATAAATGTGTTAATTTGAGAAAGAAACGTTTCTTTTAATGGAAAATATTCATTGAATACATGACATCATGTATGTTGTACAGAGTTGTTCTTAAATGACTAGATAAAGAAGCTTACTTTTTTACCTATTCATACATTGTCTTCATCCCTGGCTAGATTGATTAATTATTTGATTGAATTGTTAGATGCTAGGAATTCTTTTTCTTCAATGTCCGTCAATTTGTCTTAATTTTAAAATGGTTGCCAAATAAGATTTATTATAAAACATTATTTCCTATCTATCAAAGTTTCTTTATAATTTACTCATATAAAAATGTTAAACTTAGAAGATTGTTGCCTACAAATAATTTTAGAATACTAAAAAACTCTAACCAATGTTACACAATAATTTGTGCAAAAGAGCGTAGAAAATAAGAGAGTGCACTTGTCTATAATAACGCATTGCATTGAAAAACTGGGACCGAAGTCAAGAGGATAAAACATTTTATCCTTAAGGTGATGAATATATCGCTCAATTTTCATGTATTCGCAACTTCTTTGAACGTTAAAATCTTTATAATGAGACAAAAAAATGCTAATATTCGCGACCACACAAGCGGATACTAGGGTATTTTCCCCTGTGAATTAAGATATGCCTTCGTTTAAAAGTCCAAATTAATTAAATCTCTTCGTCATGTCGTTCTTCATAGTGCCTCACTGTTTTAACCAATATAGCATGGTAAAGGGACCAGGACCACTGTTTCTTTATTCACCCAGGAGTGAAAGACCAGAATTTTCTACGTGCCGAGATGTCAACCTGAATTTTCAGAGTAATTGGTGATCGGGATTCACAAACGGCATTCTCAGACAAAGATACAATCATGGCAATTAGTGTTCAGTAATCGGGTGGAAGGGAAATGGGTTATTGATGAGCAGCCGAACAGGAAATGCCCTAAATTATTGCCTCATAACAATTTACTTCCATTTACTTGAACTAAGTAGAGCGTGAGAACTGATTCATAAAATCATGTAGGCGGTGGCAGCTTTATTTAATGACAACTTTGTGTTATGCATATTTCATGCTCTTTATTGCTTTTAAATCGGCAGAGTGACTTCGCTCAGCTCGTATCCCTTTATGGCTGCACAGACCACGCAAAGTGGTGTATCAACTGCATCAAATCTGTTTGGCACTTCATCGCTTCACACAACGACATCATCAACGGGTTGCAACCTACCGGTTATTGGTGCGACTGGTGGCAACAATAACATTTTGGCAAGTGGTGGTCTTTGTGGAATCAGTTTTGGTGGTAGTGGTGGTGTTGGCAGCGATAGTCTTCAGTTACCCGCCACAAGTTTGCTAAACTCCTATCAACAGCAATTGGCGGCTCTCAATCTGTTGTGTGCTCAACAACAAGCGCACCAACAAATGCAGCTGCAATTCCAGACAAATCCACAGTTGCCGTCGACCCTGTCAACCACAAATGCCACATCGATGCTACAGTCAGTAAAGCCTCTATCCTCGGCAGTTGTTGGCTCATCGAACTCGCAGATACCTTCTATGTCAACCGGGCCTACCGCCCAACAACTGCAACAGCTTCACGAATTTCAACTGCTAGCACAGCAGCAACACCAGAGTAGTCAACAAAACCAACCATTTGGATTGGTAGGCTAATTATATCTGCCCTATATGCTGTCTTCACTCTAATTTAGTGAAGAATTTATTACTTCATTTCTTCAAAACCTACGAGACAGGAAATTAAATGTTCTCACTTTAAAATAACACTTGTAGCTTTGATTTGTCAATGTTAATTCTAATATGTAGATATATTTTGAATCTTGCTTACCTGATCGTCACACTCGGGGTGCCATTACATTCCACATCTAGATGGACACATCGCTTGTTCTGGCCGACTAAATAGTTAGAACTATCGTCGGCTTGCCAAATTACAGCTACTTAACGGATTTACACGTGGTTGTTTACACGTGGTTTATCCTCCCGGTCACAATTGAACTAAATTTTTATCAGGTTCGCAACACATAATACATACTTGCAAATATATTACCTCCTCGCAACAAGCCGTATTTAACTGTTATATATTGAATTGAACAATGTCATGCTTATCGCGAAATGTGATAACTGATATTGATCAAGGCCAGAGTGTATGGATTTACTGAAGTTGCAGGTGTTCAGAAATAGTTTTAATTCTCAATTTCGGTGAACTATAGCATAAATTGATATCCATTATGTTAGTATCATGTACCTTTTCGGTACTATAATTTCGGTATCGGTTACTGACACAATAGCCATAATGTTAATATCCTTTACAATTAGCGTTGAATTTAACAATAACTGCTTGCGCGGGTAGTGGTAACAATTATTTAAATCAAGTTTGCGAGCGCAACACTAACGACACCAGTCGTCGAATATAACATGCGTTTCGACTTCCTTATCATCATTTGTATCGACGTAACTGATTATCGAGGGATCAAACCGCGTTGAATGTGGCTGGAAATCAAATTTAGATATGCGGCTCTTACCTCTAGCAGTCTCGCATACATTGAACTTGACTGGAAATGTCGGCTGCACTATTTCTATGCAGTCACGAACATAAACTGTTTGTAGCTTTCGCTACATATACATATATAGGCAATACAATTTAACAATAATTGTAAAATTGATTTAAAGAATTGTTACCACCACCCGCGCAAACAATAATTGTTAAATTGTATTGCCTATATATGTATATGTGGCGAAAGCTACTATCAGTTAATGTTCGTGACTGCATAGAAATTGTGCAGCCGACATTTCCAGTCAAGTTCAATGTATGCAAGACTGCTAGAGGTGAGAGCCGCATATCTAAATTTGATTTCCATATATTCAATGCGGTTTGATCCTCGATAGTCAGTTTGCCGTCGTACTCTGATGATGATCCAGGAAGGTCGAAACGCGTCAGTGCGTTGCGGCTGGCGGTAGTTTTGTTTTGTTGTTCGACGACTGGTTAAATGCAATTGGATTGGTGGTTACTTCAAGCTCGCAAACTTGATTTAAAGGGTTAGCGTTGAAGTCGCATTGTCGAAGACTTTATATGATATTAGCTTCACTATTGCAGGTTTATACATTCGTCTAGGAGATTGTGCCGTCCTATTATCCCACATTCTTCACCAAAATATATAGTGGTTAAAGGGTGTAATTCCAGCTCCTACTGAGGAGTCGCCAGTAAGCACGAAACGAATGTGAATGAGATTATTCTTTCCGTTCATTCTGTCTTTGGTTTATCCTTCTGGTCACAATTAAACTAATTTGTTACTAGGTTCGCAACACAATACATACTTACATATATATTAGGTCTTCGCAACAAACAGTATTTAACTGTTTAAATTCACAACTTTTTTAGACTAGCTGAGTCTTATTTATTTTGATCTAAATGGAAAGCGATCCTAAATTGTTAGATAAACAAATATTGGTCCAGAATTTTCAGATGGAGAAAACATAACTAAATATTGTTTCAGATGGGGGTTTTCCTAGGCCAATGGCTATGTCGGAGTAAGAAAAATTTATTCTTGTTTGCGCAGTTCGGAACAACGTCTATTTATATCAACAATCTCCAAATAGGAAAGCATGTTCGCACTCCTTTTCTTATGTAAAACTGAAAAACTTTGTCTTGGTGTATCGAATTTTTAGCAAGACAAAATTGTTGAATTCTAGATGTTGGTGCCATTTTTTGAACCACGGTGGTGTAATCTAATAACAGTTATATGAATGTGCCGTTGAATTTTCGATGAAATAAAATCTAAACCAGTTCATTGTTTTGCTTGAAAGCATAAAATTTCATAAAAAGTCTGTCACCAATGTGTTTATCCTTAAAGATTTCTTGTTATATATATTTTTAACTAGATTTTGTATTACAATTTATCATATATTCGAAATCATTGACACTTTTATAGATCAAAATTCGACAGTGCCATTTTCATAAAATTTATTAATAAACTGAATATATATACATATATATATATATATATATATATATATCGTCCATTATCTTTGAATATTACACGGTATATATTTTATTGGAAACATAAAACACATTTAACAACAGGAATTTCTTTGTTGCGAACCTGGATTAATTGAAATTACCTGATCTGCGTTTTGACTAACGCAGCTTTCATTGTTCCAGTAATTTTCTTTTGGCAAGATATTTCGGCCTACCTTACCGTAGGCCTTCATCAGTTGCATTTCACGAAACAAATGAAGCAAGCCTCATTGTTCCAGTAATTTTCTTTTGGCAAGATATTTCGGCCTATCTTACCGTAGGCCTTCATCAGTTGCATTTCACGAAACAAATGAAGCAAGCTCATTATTCCAGTAATTTTCTTTTGGCAAGATATTTCGGCCTATCTTACCGTAGGCCTTCATCAGTTGCATTTCACGAAACAAATGAAGCAAGCCAGCCGCAACGCACTAAGTGCGTTGTTATGTTGTTCGACGACTGGTTAAATACAATGGGATTGGTGTTTACTTCAAGCTCGCAAACTTGATTTAAAGAATTGTTACCACCACTCGCGCAAACAATTATTGTTAAATCAAGTTGAATGTTTGTTGATGATGGTCCAATGGATGTTCGGGCTTGCCTGGATGATATTAAATGTTTGCTGGGCTGCGAGATTCGTGGCCAGTTGAGTAAAATATCATGTTAGTGAAACTTTTGAATGTTTAGCCTGGGTACTTGTTGTTTTATATAATTAGCTTCGTATATGTATAATAATTCTTTGGACTTTGCTTTGTGTAGAATTGAGAAATTCGTCAAATTGGCTGTGTGCCCCGCTTTTTATAAATGATCGGAGTTAGCCGGTATTCCTGACGGTGCCGGGCCATTTTAAAATAAATTTCTGTGATGAATGTCGTTGGATTATGCTGATGAATTACTTTTTCATACGTCCAATATGGATGCTACGCACATACATAAAAACCTTCTAGTATGTCCATGGACGGCATCATAAGTGTTCAATTGAAATTAAACCCGGACACCAAACAGAAAGATGATTCAGCAAATAGTGATTCAAAAATAAATACAATTCAGAAATGCTGGAGAAACATGTTTATCTTCAATGGCTAATTCTGAAAACAGATCGGGATTCAGAAGAAATTTAAAAGGTGAAACTTTTCGGAACAAACGCCACAAGACCGTGCGGAAAACCAAAAACTAATTAAACCTTGACGGCTTTTTGAGCTCTTCTAATTCGGCCCATTATGTCATTGATCAACGTAACGCAACATGAATTGAATAAGTTTCTTTGCTACGAAATGTCATGAACACGAACACCATCTTGGTAAAAAATACTATAAAAATAATAAACTGAAAAAAGAATGACGATTAAGAGTGAGCTGCATGATTTTCCTTTAGACATCAATGGCCTCAAACACCTAATATTAGCACGTGCTAAAACTTGCAATTTACATTTGAAGGGAATTGTTAGCGATAGTTCAATGGTGTAGCTGTGAGTACAATCGAGCCTAAATAACAATTTATCATTTTGTAATTTCCAAAATGTTTGTGGATAATCTTCAATTGTTTATCGCAGAGTTAGCTGACCAAACCTAAGTCCTCAAACATGTCAACGAATTCGATTCAGACATTAGGTCTCGAGGTAGAGAAAGACACCACTTTTCCCGACTCACTCGAAAAGAAAATGGTGATTTGACACTGGCATTAATTGGGAAATCTGCTTTCACTGGGCAATAAATTCATTATAACAGTATTGTGCCAAATTCTCAGAGGAAACCTAGTTAACAACCTATCAAACCTAGTCAGGAATATTTGTTCTGCACACAAGATCGAGGAAGAGCTAGGCTACCTTCTAATGTACAACTACCCGGAGCGATTTGTTTGTGTCGAAATCAAGTTACTATCGATTCGTCTTATGAATAATCCAGTCAATATGTTTTCCTAAACTTACCATTTATAGGAGACGTACCGGCCTCAACAATTGCAAGGCCATTAAATCGATTCACGAAGGAGAATTTCCATATTACACTTAAATACTGTTTATTGTAGGAGATTGTAACGTCCTATTATTCCACATTCTTCTACCGAATATATAGTGGTTAAAGGGCGTAATACCGGCTCCTACTGATGAGTCGCCAGTAAGCACGAAACGAATGTGCATGAGATTATACTTTCCGTTCATGCTGCCTTTGGTTTATCCTTCTGGTCACAACTGAACTAATTTGTTACTAGGTTCGCAAAACCTAATACATACTTGCATATATATTAGTTCTTCGCAACAAACAGTATTTAACTGTAATATATTGAATTGAATGATGTCATGCTTACCGCGAAATGTGATAACTGATATCGATGAAGGCCAGAGTGTATGGTTTAACTGGAGTAACAGGTGTTCGGAAATTGTTGTGATTCTCAATTTGGGTGAACTTTAGCATAAATTTATATCCATCAGGTTGGTATCATGTACCGACTCGGAAACCATAGTGTTAGTATCCGGTACTCATCGATTTAAAAAAGGTATCAGTTACTAACACAATAGCCATAGTGTTAGTATCCTTTACAGACTCGGTATATATATTATATAGTGTGAGTTAGCATTGAAGTCGTATTGTCGTTGACTTTAGATTATGTTAGCTTCACTATTACAGGTTTACACATTCGTCTAGGAGATTGTACCGTCCTATTATTCCACATTCTTCTACCAAATATATAGTGGTTAAAGGGCGTAATACCGGCTCCTACTGATGAGTCGCCAGTAAGCACGAAACGAATGTGCATGAGGTTATACTTTCCGTTCATGCTGCCCTTGGTTTATCCTTCTGGTCACAACTGAACTAATTTGTTACTAGGTTCGCAACACCTAATACATACTTGAGAATTTCCAAAGTTGAAAAGTTCGTATCAAATTCAGTACACCGAGAATCGTAAGGTTGGATGCAAAGGATCAATTGGCAATTCTCTGCGGATCCTTCATAGTCTACAAATTATCATGTATGTTAGGTAACATATATTTAGGACATACGACGAAGCAACTGACTAACAAAATAAAACAACATTTTAAATAGGGAACCAAGCAAATTTCACGAATTTCTCAGTTCTCCATAAAGCGAAGTCCGGAAAAAAAATATATAAAAGGAACTCTATACATGAATCAACAACCACCCGGCCTAAAAAATTAAAGTTTCACCTACATGATATTTGACGCGAATGGCCACGAAGCACACAAAACAATATCAACAACAATTTACTAGCGTGCAGCTTCGACAACATTCTGTCGGATTGGCAAAAATTTGATGACAAAATAGCTGCGCAATCGGCATCGCTATCATCGTTCAGAGCGAGAAAAATTGCGCAATAATATGACCGATCAAGACTGACATCCGCACACCATGCGCCGTTGCCAAGGAGACAGAACTAAATTGTAGAACAAGGCAATACGTAAGGCAGCATATGGGGAAAAATTGTGCACGTAATAGCCAACTAGGCGAACACCTGGTCAGAACACAGTCCATCTATACAAGATTAATCAGATCTCAAACATCACTCTTTAATACAATGAGAATGAAGCCACCTACCCACAAACAGACACACGCCAACGCACTCACAAATCAAGTAGTAAACATTAAAACTGAAAATCAGAGTATATGTCGTCTACTCAACCAGATGGAAAGCCAGAAGGAACATACGTAAATGATTGTTGTGTGTAGCTGAGTATTTTAGAAATAATTATCTACAGTAAACTTAATTTTTAATTTTAATGAACCATTTCGTCCTTATTGGGAACCCATCACGTACTGTCCAGAATTTGCCGCGAACAGGGCTCGAACCTAGACACATCTGCTTCGGAATCTGGTGCTCTAACAACTGCGCCACCCTTCTGCGGCATATTCTGGCCAGTACATGATGAGTTCCCAATAAGGACGAAACCGGTCTACTAGATGAATTGCCTTTTCTACACTATACAATACTTAGTTTATACTGACAAATGTATGTACATAATGGGTCAGGTGTTAATATCAAGATCGCAATCTTGATTAAAAGTAATTGTTATCACCGCCCGCACAACCAATGTTCATTTAATTATATAAATATTCAATTAAAATATCACGTGCCCAGGTAGCGTTGTGTCTGTTCTATAATGACAGATTGGTGATGGTTAGTTTGAACTTTAGGTCTAAATGTACGCTATATAGACTCCACCGAAATGAAGGGCTAACCAAGAAACATTAATTAATATATAATTGAAAATTGTGTGTAGTGTGCGGTAGGGTGGCTCATAATGAGTCATGTGTTTTGATCAATATCGCAATCTTAATTGAAATTATTTATCACTGCCCACGTAACCAATGTTCATTTAACTTACACTTCGGTATTTAATTCATTTTCTCCTCCTAAAGGAAAAATATGCAATTTATATGTCAGACTAACCATTAAAAAGTTTTAAAAATACGATATTTTACTCGACTGGTCAGAAATCATTCAAACAAAAAAAAACAATCTTATATCTATGCCTGCGTGACCAACAATTTGATTAGCATTACCAAACGTTCTATCGGAAAATTACACAAAAAATGTGAGAGATCAACACTATAATTTGCACAATTTGCTATCGTATCAGGGTGAAAGACAATGCGATGCGAATGAAAAAAATGCGCGGAAGGAAGTACGTACACGTAATAACCACCAGAGGGATAGCCTGGTGAAATCGCAATCTTACACTACAAGAATAACCAGACCTCGAACATCACTGTAATACAATAAACTGACACCTTCATGCCCACAGATTTATGTGCCATCGACACACACACACACACACACACACACACACTTACACGTCAACACGCAATTAACAACTAACAGTAGTATGAGCTATTTTTTGCTAAGTACGTAATACCTAATGCACAGTATATAATTAGAGATATATATATATATATATATAGGTATATATATATATATATATATATATATATATATATATATATTGGATTTACGAAAATCAATGGAATGAAACAACACTTACAGCAGAAATTGCATCAGGTAGAAAAAGGAATTACATATTATATATGTATATATATATATATATGTATATATATATATATATATATATATATATATATATATATATATATATTGTATTTAATTAGAAGAAAAACACTACTAACAAAGTGGATACTGGCCATTTATTTCGAGAATACTAAACTTCTGTTCTACAGTTTTTCATTTATATACATTCTGGGTTTCTCATTTGAATATGTGGGTGGAAATAGTATGAAGAAGGTCACTAATATATATATATATATATATATATATATATATATATAATTCCCAGATTTTACCGGACCTACGAGTACTAATCAATTGTATATTTTATTGAATGATGTCATGCTTACCGCCAAATGTGATAACTGATATCGATCAAGTCCAGAATGTGTGTACTTTCGTGAGTAATGTGTTCAGAGGTATTGTGTTTGTAAAATGTTCCGACTCGGAAATTTGAAATCTATTGTGCTGGTACCATTTACGTTCTCGGAATGAGAACAAAAAGATGACCCAATAATTGAGAAGAATTGGCGAATTTTATTCGTGAATACATAAAATAACAATTCTTTCTTAAGTTATAAATGTCATGAGTTTTAATATGCTTTAGTGAAAGAAAAACGGTATTATTTTGTGTTTTATTTGATCATGTTTATTTCTTTATGTAAATTATAAATGCATAATTACAAATAATAAACTAAAATCGATCCATTATTTATATTTATTTTCAGCATTCGAACGAATCTTTTTCGGTTTATTTGTGTGGAGTTGTGACTATGTGCTAGTGTATCTGTTTTCATGCAGCGGTGATTCTCACTTTATAACTTGGGATTTGGTTAATTGTCTAGAGATGGATTGAGTATTCAGCAGACATTCGATTTTTTATATGGTGCTTGTACAAATGTTTTAACTCGAATGTTGTCTGTCATGTCACAAAGGTTAGGAGTTGTGTTATGTCCCAATGGCAACAACACAAGTAGATGAATTACATGTGGTGCTATGTGCAAATTTAATTCTATACGAACAAAATGTAATAAAATCCTTCCATAAATCTATATATCAATATGAAGTCTCCAAGTGCCATGACTTCTGTCCTATCATCAAAAATCGGAGGGGGCCGGTTTGTATTTTTAGGTCGAAAGCTGTGCAAAGTAGACTCTATATGAATCAAACACCGATAAGGAAAATCAGCTGCTATATGGTACATAATTGTGCGTAGTGCTAAGCTTGAGTAACACAATGAAGGTGTTGCAAGATGCCGGACCAAATGTGCCCGTTTGGAGCCCCAAACGCGACAATTCTGACGAGTATTTGATGAGTGCCCAATATGGACGAAACCAATATTCTTGATGAATTGCATTTGCTGTCAGATGCCATTCTGAGTTTTTGCTGATACCACGCACTGACATGCATTTATATATATATATATATATATATATATATATATATATATATATATATATATATATATATATCTATATATATAGTACAATCCTGCCGTGAACGTTTAAATCAATATACGTATATCATTGAGCTTCTTTTATCCAATATTGAGTTTTTTGAAGATGATAAATGTTTGGATTTTTTTCACAAATTTCGATCTTTAGAATGTCGGTAACTTTTCTCAACTGACTAATGTCGGCCTAAATTCAACCGGTAATGGGGGAGGGAGTACCGGATTTGTGCAGTTACCTGGCACACCGGGAAGTGCGGCAATCAACGCAGCAGCTCTTTTGGGACTTGCAGCTGCTGCACAACAACAACAACAACAACAACAACAACAACAAAATCTGCATGCAACACCGCAGCTTGTCTCACAAACCGGATTTCCGGCCTCTCTAATGCCAATGATTTCGGCAGCCTCAAACAATGTGAATGCCAATTTAGACCTTAGTCGTTTGATAATGACAGGCGGGGGCTGCGGGAACGTTGGTGCTGTCGGATCTGTTTCTGTTGGTTCAGGAGTTATGACTCTTGGATCAGGTGGCTTAAACGTGATGTCAAGTTTGTCAGGCGCTTTAGGTGGCCTTATAACTAACCCGTCTCAGGGCTCTTTCGTATAGTTTCCAGCTCAACTTCAAATGCCAGTTGAGTTTCCTAGCATTTCCCGTTCACTTCTTCTGACAACCAGACACTCATTTCAACCAATGTTAGTCCAATTACTTATTTCAAAAGTCTAATGATTTACTTTCTTCATTTATGCTTCTAGTTTGTTTTCTGTATTGTATCACCTGTTGGAAGTTTTTATATTTAAGGAATGATCGTACGCTACATTGATTAATTAGTGGATAAAATTTTTTCCGCATGCTAAGAAATTTGTTTTCTGATAGCATTTATATTGTTATAAATTATTTATTTACAGATACGTTATCGATACAAGTGCTATAGTATGTTGACTATGAGAAACTGTTTAGCTTAAACTCGTATTTGCGTTATCTTTTACTTATGTGTCCGCATAATGATTAATTGGATGGAGACGAACATCGAAAGTTTGGTTTTCTTATAGCCACCCGTCCAGCTGTTGACATAATAGTTGGTCGCCGTTTTTTTAGTTTCTAAAAATAGTTTTAATGTGTACAGTAAATGATCAGTAATCAATCTTCAGTTTTGTGTGTCGTCACTTTACGATCTTTGCGTTTCATTTCTGGATCTCGATAGAAGACCGACTTGATATGAATCAAGGTTAATTCAGAGAATCTGCGCGGGTTCACGGATGTTATTTTCTGCATACCGTCGGAGGGTAGTATTCTTTTTTTTGCGAATCGTAAAAAGTGCGATTGGCGTTCCCAGCTCGCAAACTTAATTTAAATAGTTGTTAGCACACATTTGTGTTTGTACGGTGCTCTGACCATGAAAATGGGCAGTTAAAACGCGTCATCGGTGGCATATAAACGTCAAATTTTCCGATGCTATTCGATGGCAACTTAGGGAACTAATTTCTTTTATAACAGAGGCAAACTTGTTTTAGGCTTTACACAGCAATTCTCATACCGTAAGTTTTGTTGTTTATAATTTTTCGAATATGAACGTCGGCAATGTTTCGTAACAGGTTTTGAATGGTTTCCCTCAGTGATGATTGTTCGGCGTAGTTGACCTGGGTTGAATTTCTGCCTGCGAAGTCTCCGACGGATGCCGGTGGCATTTGGCTTCTGCTGCGCCTTTGTGCACCAAATTGTTGTAATTGGTGTGAAGTTAATTGTGTTGTAGTCAAAGTAATAAAAATAATAGTAATCAAATTATTTGTGGTTATGTTAATTTTGTATAACTGGCTGAGCGCATTTAACAAACACCCCTTTAACTAGCTGTAATACGATTCCCATACTTAATTTTCAGGTCAAGTCTGTTTATTTTCTTACGCAAAATAAAACATTCGAAATTCAAGAGTAGGCTTATTGTGGACGATTGTCTGTTAATTTTGCGAATACTTACCTGTACTTTAAAATCTTGCAGTTATGTACATTCTGGGTTTCAGATCGACTATTTGAATGAGAACTGGCTTGATTTTCAGTTGTACTTGTATTCCTATGCAGCATTCATACGATTTTTGGTGATTAATTGCGTGTTGATTTGTGAGTACGTGTGGGCACGTGTCTGTTTTCGTGTAGGGCTTATTCTTTTTGTATTAAAAAGTGATGCTTGATGTCTAGTTATTCTTATATTTAAATCAAGGTTCAATCTTGATATAAACACTAGTCCCGTTACATACATACAGTTTTCCGTGTAAACTAAGATTTGTATAGTTTAAAAAAGTGCCAATTCGTTCAGTAGACCGGTTTCATCCTTATTGGGAACTCTTCACAATATGCATACTCCTGATTGTTTAATGTTTTCCCCATAAAATACTATATAATGTACAAAGGCAATGGACATTATATATAGATGTCTTAATATATTTTTCAAATTCTGTGCTATTATTTGATATAAACTATTTAATACTTTTAAAATTTCTGAATGTTCCTATGTAACACAGAATCTGCCTTCTGTGAAGTTGTTTGGCTGTTTTTCCAATAATGTTAAAGTAAATGGAAAATAGACTTATTACCATTTTACTTTCTTAAACATTTTTTCTGCCTTAAGTATATATGTTGATTTTAAAGTAAAATTACTCTAGCACATAATGATTATTTACTTTTGATTTTACATAATTTATTTGTATTGTTTTGTTTTAGTTCTGAAACGATAAGTTTCTTTACACTTTTTACCTGCGCGTTCTCTCTAAATATTTATATTCTTTGTCAAGATTAATGTACATTTGTACATTAATTCGAGGTTGATTTTGATCAAGCACTTGTTTTGTCGAATACTAATATTTGAATTGCTTTCAAAATGACAACCATAACTTGTTATTGTTTGTCAGTTCCGAATTAATTGGAAAGTAGATATTACGGTTTTTCTTTGTTAATTATTATGCTTGACGCATCGACATGTGATATATATATATATATATATATATATATATATATATATATAAAGTAAAGATCTAATAGATCAAAAATGATATTGTAATGGAAATGGTAGGCTACGCGCTACCCCATAAGAGGAATGGTAGTGTTAGTATAAAATCTGTGGACCGAAGAATGAACTCAGAAAAGGTGTTTGAAAATTCTTCATTGGAAGAAGGAACTGGGAATAAACACTTGTTAGCCTAATCAAGGATCACGTAATTAGTACAAAATATTTCAGACGACGATGACTAGCGTCTTGCTTGTAATAAATTTAAATGCAATGACATGATGCTAGTTTTGGTTATCAAAAAGATGTTGTCATTTCGCTGCAACACTACAGTAGGAGTTCCTTTGCAACACAATATTTATATTTTAATGTCATTGGAGCTCCTAGTGCCGATGTATAGAATGTGCTTAGTCTCATTTTAATCCTAATAAATACAATTGTTTTTTATCAAAAAGAAAATAATTTAATATCTCATTAACTTTGGTGATTGTTGCAAACTTCTGAATTTGATTTACCTTTTCGCCTCCTATTTTCAAGTGGTCAGCATTTAACGCATGCATGTATCTATTATTTTGTATTTGTCTAATTTTTTTCTTTTATTGCGGTTTTTTATAACTACTTGTGCTATTGAAACTTTTAAGTAGAGACAACATTTTTACGCCTACGAGGTTCTCCTTGTCTAGAAAAGATCTCGCTTGTACATATGTATATATACTCTATATGTAGTAATAAAATATACACTTACGTATGTTCGTTTTTAGCCAAATGTCACTTTACGTGAATCGAAATTGGTGTTTACATACAAATATAGACGCATGCACGCATAAACGAACGTAATTTATGCGCGCGCACACACAAAATTACTTATATTAATAAAAAAAATTACATGTGTGTGTGTGTGTGCACCGATCACGTTGTTCAATCATATTTTCTCTGTCTCGAAACTGCAAAATTTCCGTCAGTCGCAGGTACTGATGCGTTTATATCTACTGTCATCAAAGAGCAATGGCAAACTGACTGAAAAGAATTAAAACGCTATTAATATGGAAGGTATGGAAATCAGATATACGGTTCTCACCTCCTAGTAATCTAGCAGTCACGCTATTGAATTGGAAATCTATGCAAGACTACTTGGGGCGAGAACCTCATACCTGAGTTTTTGTGCCTTATACATGTAATTCGATTTGATCCTCGTTATTCACAATCATGCGCTATTGATGACCATAGAAGGTCGAAACACGCCGGTATGTCGTCTGGGATTACTACTGCAATGTTGCACGACTGGGTTAATTACAGTAAATTGGTGTTTAGCCCAAGTTTTCAAGCTGGATTTAAAGAATTGCTGTCAGCACTAGCACAATCAATGATTGTTTAATTTTTTTCTCGTGCTTGGTTCGTTTACACACACACACATTTATATATATATATATATATATATATATATATATATATATATATAAATAAATTTTAGCCTGGAATATTTCCTGGCAGAATGAGTTACGGAATACCAACAACTGTTAACCTAACGTAACAGGCGTGAGGATAGAAGTTTGGAACTAAATCACCTTTAATTGAGCGTAAAATTTTGCTATATGTAATTTTGTATTTTATTTGTTTGTTTTTTATTAAATCTCAAATGCCTTACGTATTTGCCATTTAAATAAGTGTTGTTTGATGGCATTTGAAGGACTCTGTTTTGACTTTCGCTGGAGTTTAGTAAGACTGGATTGCTAATCGCTGACATATTTAATGTTATCCTTTGAGAATTTCTCTATCAAGAGTTAAAAGGCAACTAGTTTAGTTGCTTGTCATTAGAATGAGTACATCTCTCGACAGATAACAATTACTTTATTAAGAAATGGTTGCATCATGTTGTTCTTGAACAATAAAAAAAACTGTATATGTAAATGTACAACTGAAGTCTCACAATATTTGTATTGGTCAATTTAATATATAGTGCTTGTTAACAGCAAAGTCATCGAATCTCCCATGATTTCGCCCTTTTCAAATTGAATTCTACACGCCTGCTGGGAATGTCGTTAATTGCTGAAGGCTCCATTTACCATAAAGAAAGCTGTAAGTTCTGTGGTTACTATTCGCTTAACAGTCTGGATTACAATGCATGATTTCAATTATACGTATGGTTATAATAGTAACTTATTTAATGAACTGCACTATTGAATTGGAAGTTAATTATTTTCTATTTCATTTTAATGTGATATTGAGTGGGTAGACCGTATTTCATTGTTCAGTAGAGTTAATATCTAGTTGAACTCAGAGCAAGAAGGGGAGGATTATGACATTGCCCTTATCCACATTTATAGCTACAGCAATTTGCGTTTTGTTGATAATTTTGCCTTTTAAAATTTAAAAATATTGGTTATAGCTGTTCTTTGTTGCTAGGCTTTTGCCATGCCTGATTTAATTTTCGTCAGCAACGCATGTTATGCATTACCGATCGTCTGTATTTACTTTTGCATTTGAATAGGGTCATTTAACAGTTTTCTTGTACACATATTGATGCTCAAAATTGACTTAGATTTCACCGACATATTTTCAAAAGTGTACGGGACGAAACTTGGAGGGACAGGTTAAAATCGACGAAATACCTGTTAGTTATTCTGGTGCATGTTGAAGATGTAGAAGTTAACGCGGGAAAGGATAATTTTGTAGGGCTTTCGAGGAGCTGAAAGCTTTACTTCTACTAACTTAATTACAAAAGCATGCATATGGGCATCATCGGGAGGAATAATGCTTGTATGTGATGGAGCCTACATTTTCAATGCATTGTTTTACATTTGTTAAATAAATGTTTTCACTTATCCTTCGAAAGATTGCGGAGTGCCAGCTTCATATGTTGAATCTCAGTGATTTTCGTTCGCGGGTTGGCGCTTTGCACTATCAGTTTCCAAGTACGCATCTGTTTTGTCTTCGATCGGGCTGGGTGTGTATTCGTCCCTTTCTTCCGAAGGCTTCAACATCGTTCATACTATCCAGTCAACGAAGATTAGATCGCACCTCATTTCCAGTGGTTATTATGAACGATATTGAAGCCTTCGGAAGAAAGGAGCGAATACGCACCCAGTCTGATCGAAGACGAAACGGATGCTTACTTGGAAATAGGGATCAATCGGATCTTTGCGAAACTGATAGTGCAAAGTGACAACCCGCGAACGCAAATTGCGGAGATTCAACAAATGTTTACACATTTTTTTAATTTGCTACTTTCTGGATTTGCATCTAATGTGCACTTATTTCGCACAGCGTTATATTTTCTTCTTTCACTTTCTTATTTACAACCTGAAATACGAGCAAACGTTACAAAATGAATAATTTTTTATCACATCGACAGTATTTTGTCCGTTAATTGATACTAAGTAACCATTCTTCTGTCTGTACGACAGTATATTCTATTTCGTAGCTTTTCCAAATGCGGTTCTTACTACCTGCAACATATAACAATATAAATATTTTAAATGTTTTGCTGCTTAACTGTTTTCCTACATACTGAACATCTCAGTTACTTGTAGTTTCCATTCCGTTTTTAGTGTACGCCCTTGTTTCTTTCTTATTTATTGCCTAATTTAGGTTTTACTTAATCATACTTTGATTTCAAATACTGCTTAACAAGACGTTGTAGGCGTGTTTTATTCTTGGCGCTATTTTGGTCAAAATAACTGCACTCTAGAGCTGCTAACTGGGACGTACGGGCTGAAATAGCTACGTTTAAGAGCAGCAGATACTTAAGTATGTATTTGGTACGACCGTTGACGCAATCTCATGCCACCGCTTGATTTTGTGATAAATGAAAGTAATTTTTCATTGAGTTCACGTTTAATGCAATGCGAATTGTGGTTTAATTATAAAGATAGTTTTATTTTCTTAGCAATATGAGTTTCGCAAACTGAGCGCAGTTAGGTGAGTTCTTGGTTGTGTTTGTGCATATGCGTGTGTGGGAGTACTTCTTTAGTTAGTGATTTTGTTTGTGGTAATTTCGTACTATTTAAACAAGCAATCTATCTAGAAAGAATGGAAAATTTCGAAACTGACTGGTTCACGATTACCTGATCTGTCAAGTGACTTGCACAGGCTAAATTGCAGTTGTCTTGTTCGGTGGCCATATTTCGGGTGCCTTTATCGATATCCTTCGTTCAGCATATTTCCTTATTAGAATGCTTCGAAAGGGAATATCAATAAAGGGATCCGAAATATATCCAACGAACAAAACAACTGCAATTTAGCCTGTGTAAGTCAAACCACTGGTCAGGTACAACTATTTATCTTAATCTCTATTTATCCTATAAGATTGCTCTATAAGTAATAATATATTTTTGTTTAGATAACACCTGTCGAGAAGAGTGTCTTTTTAATGGTTTTGCAAATACTGATTTCAAAAAGTTTTGCACTTCAATATAATAATAATAATAATAATAATAATAATAATAATAATAATAATAATTTATCAATTTATGTTACGAAGATTATGTAATGAATATTAAAACATGAAATAATTAACGTAAAATATTTTTCAGCACATGTTACTGATTGGTAAGCATTTGAGTCATCTTAAATTTTATTATCACTTGTGTAGCAAGGTATATCTTTTTTGGAATTCTATTCTACGACTTTCTATGATCGGCATTACCAAGAACACTTGTATTCCAAATACGTGGGGACTTTAGTCTTGGCGAACTTGAAGCTCTAAAATATGATTTAAATTTTCGAGTCTGCATCATGTAGTAAAATCAAGTGGGATGTTAGCAGTGAATTATAAACTTGTTTTCACATAAAACGTGTTGTCGAACGTATGGATGCCGTGATGGTATATTTTATTTTCTGGGTTTTTGTATTAAGAGATATCTATACAAAACAGCTAGTATTTTATGATCCAGGCGGATATGCATGAGCAATGCATGTAATTTAATTGATGGACGTGCTACGTTTTTTGGCTTCTTTTCAAAAAAGTTAATGCAGAACGCGCCAACCATGAAACATATGTGCTCAAGTTATACACTCTGTGCTTTTGTCTCACATTACTTGACCAAATACATTTAGCCACAATATGCTTGGTATTATGTAAAGTAAGTTGGCTCTGAAGGGATATTGTCAAAGATTATTTGAATTTCTGTTTCACTATTTTGGTAAGCATACATTCATTAGATTGCATCGTCCAATTAACTCATGTTTATGGGTCACATATATAGTGGGTTTAGTACCGGCTGCTACTAATGAGTCGCGGATAAGCATGAAACGCAGTCATACAAGAGATTATGCCTTTTGGTTAAGCGGACTTTGGCATATCATCGTGGTTCTTTTAGAACGTACTTGTTACCAGGTATAAACTATCTAGTACATAAATACATATTTGCTAACGTTTTGCGACAATGAATTTATACGTTTTTTGTTTGTTAATTATTCTGCTAAAAATGGAATGATTCGTGATGTTTTTCGACTAAAGGGTTTCCCATTCCTTTATGTTGTCCAAATAAACTGTTGCAGACATGTAACAATTTTACTCAGATTCTCCAGTTATTTTCAATGTTGATTTTGTATTTGTATCATCAGCTTAATATCGAAAAAGGAGATACTAAAATCGTTAATCCTTTAGATGCCCTTGATATTTAATACGGAAATTCTGTCGATAAAAATAAAAATCGATTTTTCTTTTCTACCTTATGTCGCCTTTCTGTTGTGCGCTGTCACTAACAACCTGAAGGTGGGCGGCGCGATTAATCAACTTACAAAACTGATTATCAGCTTATTTGTGTTGTGTGAAATTGAGTGGCTTCTTTGCGCGATCTGTAGGCCATCACGATTTAGCGCACTTGTACTGATGTTACTTTATCTTGAAATATAACGGTAACACACACACACACACGTTTACTCTACACCAGGTTTGGCCATTCTGTGTTGGACTAATTGACGCGTAATTGGCACGGCGTATTGCGAGGTCAGACTTGCATATCTACTCTGCTATGATTGGATTTCGAAGTTTGCCTAGCAATCGTGTAAGCTTCTCTGATTGTAAGTGGAAATAAAGTCCCTCGGTTATTCAAACGAGTACAATACTAGCACGTTTAATCAACAATCAGGTTTCATATTGGTTTGATCGTAGACTACGACGACCTCCATCGGCCAACGCGCTGCCCTTGAAGAATACTGCAGTGTATATACTGATAGCTACTGGGATGGCAAACAGCATCAGTAGATAGATGACAAGTTGGGCCTCCGAGATGTTATTTTTTCAATATCGGTTGAATAAGCTGGTTGCTTATATTGGGCCTATTTAACAACATTGTTCATTAGTCCGAGACATTTGATTGTTGAAATCGTATAACCTTTCATCCGGTGTTCTTTTTTTCCGGTGGGCTTCACTCTGCTTTTACTTATGAATGCAAAAATAGAAAATAAATTGACACAGAGAACTTTGTTAATGTATTGACATTGATGTTTGGAAATTTTTTATGACAATTGTTCGTCATCAACTAATATTAGAATCATTATTTTGACAGGTTTCAGTCTCCTCTTTCTGGAATCAAACTGGGAATCCGACTCAACAACACCTGAATATGAGGTCATGTGTCTAAAATTTTTATTTTGGTATTTTTTGTTATGCGAGCATTAATCTAAGATCAGAGATTATATAGGTTTTCGGAAGTCTTCTTCATGTTGTAGACAGTAGACTGACTTTTTTAATTAGGAGAAATCACTACTAAGGAATAAACGATTCGTTGGAAAACTGATGAGTGCTTTATCCTGCCTGGCCGCGTTTAAGTTTTTTGCTTGAGAGCTGAGTCATTGATTGTCTAAGAAGAAAATGATTTTCATAGAAAAATGTTTTTGTACTAACGGTTACCAACTTTGTTAACTTGTAATGACAGACGAGAAACCGCTTTAAAAATGTTGCACTGTTAAAATGAACGTGTTCCGTATTCTGTTAGGCGAAAATGGCCTCGATAAACACCATTTCTAGTTGAAGTACTTTGTTCTTTCAACTAATTTGTAACTGAACAACACTTTGATTTGTTTTGGAACTTGTACATAATTTAATTATCATTATTATCATCATTCTATTTGTACTTATTGCACAACTCATCGAATCCCCACTTCCCCGTGATCATTTATCTTTTAACGTGATTGAAAAAAACTATTCACGAAGTTTGTTTGAAGTTATGCACCGTCTTCTTCTCAGTCAGCGAAACAATCAATCAATCAATCGGCCATTAAAGTTGGCAAACTTGATGCATGCTTACATTTAGGGTATTTGTTCCTTCACATTTTGTTTCTTTTTGTCGTTTGACATCTTATATATATATATATATATATATCAATGATCTGTTAGTACTTTGATTGTATTGTATTTATAGGACGAAATAAAATTATTTTATGTTGCACAATTTTGTTTTAAATTTAAGTTTGAATGCTTAACATAAATTATTATTAGACAAATCTTTGATATTTCTGTCTGTAAAATAAGTGAATTGCTATATAAACTGAGGCGCTGCCACACTTTTGCATACACTAACCACGCGCTCACCTTGTTTAGCACTCTAATAGACCACTTTAAAAACGAATGTTTTATGATTTCAGAAAGCACTGGTTCTTTACTCTGTTAAGTTTAGCAATGGCAAATGTTTGTATTTAAGTGTACAATACATTTGCATACATAATTGCTTGAAAGCAGCATTTTGGTTTGATTACCGGCCGCACTGTGCGGCAGGATGGCTGAGTGGTTAGAGCTCTCGATTCCGAAGAAGACGTGCCCAGGTTTGAGCCCTGTCCGCATAGTCTCGCATACATTGTACGTGACTGGAAATGTCGGCTGCACTATTTCTATGCAGCTACGATCATTAACATTTTGCAGCTTTCGCCACATATAAGTAAGACAATTAAACAATAACTGATTACACGGGTGGGGGTAACAGTTCTTTAAATCAAGTTTGCGAGCTTGAAGTAAACACCAATCCCATTGTATTTAACCAGTTGTCGAACAACGTAGCAAAAATAAGGCCATTCACACGTACTGACACGTTTCGACTTTCCCTGGTCATCATCAGTGTAGAACGTCAAACTGAATAGCGAGGATAAAATCGCCATGTATGTGTATGGAAATCAAAATTAGATATGCTGCTTTTACCTGTAGTAGTCTCGCAATCATTGTACTTGTCTGGATATTTCAATTGCACCATTTCTTAAATTAACGAATTGAATGACCGTACTTCAACTTACTCTTTAAAGAGATTCATCAAATTAATTACCGTTTTTAAATGTCAATTTAATACGAATTGATAATAAATTGTAAAATAATATTTTTAGAAAGGATACTCACTCTGGAATTCTTAATTTCAAGGCAATTCAGCCGTAACCTATACAACTCGGCATCATAAAATCATTATCAGTAAGAATAACAGACATGAAACATAGGAATTTGGAGTTAGGCAGATTATGTGATATAGTCAGCGCTATTGTTTACCATCTTAATTTAATAGAATCAACAATGATGGATGTTGGAAGAAAATTTAATCCTTATTTAAAGTACGGATGAGCTGATAGAGAAATTGTGCAACAGACATTTCAAGTCAAGTACAATTTATGCGAGGCTACTATAGGTGAGAACTGCATATCTAATGTTACTTTGCATATATATGCATTGTGGTTTGATCCTCGGCAATCAATTTTCCGTCGTACTATGATGATGATCATGGAAGTTCGAAACGCGTCAGTACTTCTGATAGACGGTAGTTTTGCTATGCTGTTCGAAGAATAGTTAAATACAATGGTATTTCTGTTTCCTTCAAGCTCGCTTGATTAATATAATTGTTACCACCTATCAGTGATTGTTTAAAAATATAGCCGTTTTGATTGATAAATTGCATTTGTTATTGAATGCGTTATTAAGTATATAGTGACCACATATATATAAACTCTATCATTATACTTCAATTCAATATATATGTCTATAAATGCATATATAAGATATATATGCATTACTATATGCTTGAAACTAAAATAAATTAGCATCTTCATCAAAAATTATTAAATATGGGTGCAGCTCCTGCAGAAAATCAGCAATTTGTGAACATGTACTAACATGTCATGCTGTAAGTAGTAATAATTTATCAGGTCTGTACAGGGCGAAATCTGAAAAAATGCTTCTGGCTTTTGCAGCTAGTGCAATTTATAAGTGTAACTTCTGCTTAAACGTGCAGAAAGTAATTCAAAAAGGAATTAAAATGGACTGGAACGAAGACATAAGAAAGTGGCCTTCAAGAATAAACTGTGCCGCAAAATACGACACACCCATCAATTTCGGACACACTGAAAATGAAAGCGATGACACACCGCCTTTGACGTTACGCAAAAGAAGTAGTCTAAATTACGCAAAACAAAGACATAGCTAAGAGCTGATTGGTTACGACAAGTTTACAGTTAGGACTGGATGACTGAAAATATTAACGAATCAAGAATAATAGCTGTAGATACTGATAGAAATGGGATTTATTACTGTATGTTATTCCATGGATTACGGTTCTTTCTTCTCATATTAAAAAAGTGTAACTTGTAGCGATAAATCAACATATATAATGTATAAGGAGAAATAAATTGGTTTTGGTAAACTAGCTTGTGTATGCTTTCTTCATCTTCATTTGGGAAACCGTTGAGGCGTGTACATTATTTTCTACTCGTTGGAAATGCGTTATAAATGCATTATATATTGCTTCAATAAATTATGTAGTTTGTCATACGTTGGTATACACTGAAGTCGATATAATCTGATAAATGTGAATTTAAGCGAATTTTAACTTTATTTTAGAAACAGCTATGAGAAACCGTATAAAAATGTAGCACAAGTAATATTGAAGAAATCCACGTATCAGACAGTCCAAAGGAACCACAAAAGTTGGTTTAGTGCGTTGAGTACTGATTTGCTTCATTACTTTAGAAACTATTACACCTATGGTTATTTATATCGCATTCCCTCATCCATCGGGCAACCTCTATGGCCGACGTGCGTTATTTTAATTAAACAATACACATTCGAAATCGAGCTGCGCTTATTGCCATCACGAAATGTAATCGGCATCAATGTTTTCCGTTGTTCTATACTTCGTATCGTGAAAATTTCTTTTTTACGGTTCAGAGCCTCATTATTCGTTTTCCTAACCACCAAATCGGAGCAGGCAGTGTATATTTTATGTTGAAAAACTTACCTCGGATAAATTATGAAGGAAAGACCAACTGTCACAGTTATGAAATTAACGAATCTACAGAAAATTTGGAGTTTGTTTTATTCAATTGTTGTTCTTTTTGTGCGAATAAAATGAGTGAAAGGAGCGTTTTTCGCAGAAGAAATGGTGTAGTTTTAGCGAGGTGGGGTACAATTAAGAGTAATACGTTTTGATGCACGAAAGATCAAATTTTGGGTGTATTCTTATCTATTTTAAATGGATGGAATAATTAAAGTATAAGATTTGCTTGAACTTTAAATATCTTGGAATCAATTTCCTGATTCGTACCACATAGATTATCCACAACCTTTGTTTTACCAAGACAAGATTTTGTGGAGGATTCTTTAGATCAAGTTTGTGAGATTCAGATAAACCTCAAACACATATCATTTAAACATTCACAGAACATAGCAAAATTACCACTAGTCACAGGTTCGGACCTATTTTGACCTTTCATGGTCACCAACAGAGCATATTGGCAAATCAAAATGCATTTTATTGGATGCAAAATCAAGTTTGTAGCTCTTAGCCATAGAAGTCTTGCAAACATTTTACTCGGTTGAAAGTGTTAACTGCTCAATTTTTATGTAGTCACGAGCATAACATTTTTAAAGCTTTTTAAGGCATCTTTCATTGTTTAATTGTATAATTTCTATACACGTAGGGAAAGCTGTAAACTGTTAGGTAGTGGCTGTATAGAAATTGTGCAGCTACCATTTTCCTTTAAGTAAGATATATGTGAGTCTACTAAGGATGAGAGCCGAATACCTGGTCCTCTATACCGTATAAATTCATTACAGTTTGGTTCTCGTTAATAAGTTTGCCTGCGTGTTCCTATGATGATCATGGAAGATGGAAATTCGTCGGTAATTATGATTGATGGTGGTTTTGCTGTTTTTAGACTGGTTAGATGCAAAAATATTGGTGTTTGCTTGAAGCTCACTAACTTGGTTTAAAGAATGGTTAGTAACATCAGCGAAATCATTGATTTACTAGTTCCAGGACGATGGTTTGTTCATGATATGATAAAACATTACGGAAATAATACGATATATATGTTATAAAGGCGACCTGGTATGACCATTTAAAGCAGTTAGATACTGTATGTGGCGGAGAATTAATATATATGGAATCGTGTATTAGGTGTTGCGAACCTAGTAACAAATTAGTTTAAATATGACCAGAAGGATAAATGTAATACAGCATGAACAGAAAGTATAATCTCGTGTGCATTCGTATCGTGCTTAATGGCGATCCATCAGTAAGAGCCGATAGTGCGCCCTTTAATCACTACATATTTTTCTGAGAAATATGAGAAATTAGGACGGAAAAATCTCCTATATGTAAACCTGCAGTAGAGAAGCTAACTTCGTATAAAGTCTTCGACAATGCGACTTCAGAGCCAACTCACTATATATAACATATGTACCAATTTTGTAAATTTTACTAAAACTATGTCTATTGTGTCAGTACCCAATACCAAAATTATGACACCAAAATTGTACATGGTATCAACACTATGGTTAGCAAGTCGGTACATGGTACCAACACAATGGATTTCAATGTATGCTAAAGTTCACCAAAATTGGGAATTACAACTATTTCTGAACACCTGTTAGATTGTATCGTTCTATTTTCCCACATCCATCACCAAAATATATAGTAGTGAAAGGGCGTAATACCGGCTCCTACTAATGGGACGCCAGTAAGAACGAAACGAATGTGCACGAGATTATACTTTCCGTTCATGCTGGTCATATTTGAACTAATTTGTTACTGGGTGCGCTACACCTAATACACAATTGCAAAATTTTCATCTATGTTTGGGATATGTTGAGTTACTGGCATAGCAAGTCGTCTGATTGAATAAAAGTGCTGTTCGCAGGAATTTTTATTCATAATGACTTAGTCTGAGAGTATAGATTAGCCGTTGTTGAATTTTTTTGTTACAATAATCGGAAAAATGCGGATTAAGTGTCATGAATGAATCTAACTCTCTTCACATAAGATAAATTTTTCACGTAAGTAATAACGTAAGCATTAGAATATGATGCAAAGCTTAAGGGATCTGGCAATAATGATTAGAGTTCGTGTTAAAACTTTCATTAAAAGGCCTAAAATTGCGTTTTTCTTGAATCAACGTTCGTTTATGACTATGGCAAATTAAGATCTTAGACAATTGCATAACAGGACTAATTGACAGTCTCTTGCGACAGTTTAATGGGACCATTTACATTTATCATAAATTACGAAATACTTTAAATATATTACACGAGAACTGCAAATTTTAATCTATTGTTTAGTTTTGCAAGGCATGCATTTAGCACAGATGAATTTATTTGCAGAATAGTTTAAGAATTGGCGTGTGTTAAACATTGTGAATCTACAGAAAATTAATCATATTTAAATTAAAAGTAAAGATAATAAAATTTTATAGTAACATTAATTCAATAGATAAAGAATTTTAACCTGAAAAGTGTTGCACATTCTTATAATTATAAGTTTGCTTGATTAAAATAATGAAAAATTGCGAAATTACATGATCTGTCTATTATTAACACAGACTGAGTTAAAGCTGTTTTCTTTGTTGAAAATATTTTGGATTCAATTTTCAGAATCCATCTTCAGTTCTCTGTACCTCAGAAGTCTTAAAAACAATCTAATGAAGCTTGTGATATATTTTCATTAGCAATTTTTAATAAATTCTGATTGACCTTTCACTATTTAGATGTGCGTCAGGTGTTTGTGTATCAATAACTGCTATGCACAACAAACTCAGTTAAAATAGACCGGTTGAATAATAATTTGCCCTTTACATCCTACAATGTGAGAGAACGTAATTGAGGTTGCCCTCACATTATGGGGTGGGGAACCCAATGAATCAGGTACATTCTTTAAAATCTCATGTCAAGTCAAGTGAAAAAAATAGAAAACATACGAACCCTAAATGTGTTTAATTTCACTCAAACTGGACTGGTCTGTATAATAAAAATTGTTGTCATAATATTAAATACACATACGTCACGTATGTGCATGTGGGCGTGTTTATATAACCAAAAGATAATAAATTAAATATAATTAATGCACATGAACTGCAGACAATTCAATGTTTGCACGTGTCAGACTAATTGTTTTATTCTTAACATGTAAAATTGTGTAATACCAGAGTTATCTCAAATGAAAAGGGCGGAGGCAAGACGCTAAAAATAATATTAGCGTAATTGATTAAATTTAGTGAAATAAGAAGTTTAATTAAGATATTAAATAAGTTAAGTGATGGTTTGACAAGAAAATTATCAAAATAATTTAACAAAATAATAAGCAGTATACAGAAAGACGAGCTTGAAAACTAAACGAACAGATAAAGGATGAAATTTAGAAGGATTGTGCTCTCAATAATTGATAAATGATTAATATATTTATTTTAATATTATAAATAATTCTTTTACGGTAGATAGCTTAAGATACCAATTTGCGTAATTGTCTTTTCCTAGCAGTAGCCAATGCTGTGATCGAAATCGAATCTAATAATTTTTTCAGATATTTTTCATTCATAATAACATTTATTGATTTAATTTCGACAGATTCTGCAAGCAAACTCGTCATGCTGTTACGATTACATTTGTCTATGCGTCTACAATTATCCAAGTTATACTTTCCGTTCATGCTGCCTTTGGTTTATCCTTCTGGTCACAACTGAACTAATTTGTTACTAGGTTCGCAAAACCTAATACATACTTGCATATATATTAGTTCTTCGCAACAAACAGTATTTAACTGTAATATATTGAATTGAATGATGTCATGCTTACCGCGAAATGTGATAACTGATATCGATGAAGGCCAGAGTGTATGGTTTAACTGGAGTAACAGGTGTTCGGAAATTGTTGTAATTCTCAATTTGGGTGAACTTTAGCATAAATTTACATCCATCAGGTTGGTATCATGTACCGACTCGGAAACCATAGTGTTAGTATCCGGTACTCATCGATTTCAAAAAAGGTATCAGTTACTAACACAATAGCCATAGTGTTAGTATCCTTTACAGACTCGGTATATATATTATATAGTGTGAGTTAGCATTGAAGTCGTATTGTCGTTGACTTTAGATTATGTTAGCTTCACTATTACAGGTTTACACATTTGTCTAGGAGATTGCACCGTCCTATTATTCCACATTCTTCTACCCAAATATATAGTGGTTAAAGGACGTAATACCGGCTCCTACTGATGAGTCGCCAGTAAGCACGAAACGAATGTGCATGAGATTATACTTTCCGCTCATGCTGCCTTTGGTTTATCCTTCTGGTCACAACTGAACTAATTTGTTACTAGGTTCGCAAAACCTAATACATACTTGCATAATTATCCAAGTTATTAGTATGTCCCGTATTCACTGTATGGCGAACAGGATCAGATATAGCAATGTGTTCGTACTTAAATGCAGTTCTTGTTCCCTTCTTCTTACCTTGATATTGCGCATGATTTGAACAGAATGCATGAAACTACAGTCATTGCATCGGATTTCACACACCTGATATTTCTAAGGTTTCAATTTGTCCTTTGTGGCTAGGGAGTCTAGTACTCAGCGTAAAAAATGTCTTAAAACGGCTCTTATATTGTATCTGAAGCTATTGATTTGACTTTCCCGCTTAGTTTAGAGACCGGTAGTACTTTGAGCCTACAATCTTCCTTCGCACAACCGACTTTCATGTACCTCAATTTAGTATTAAAATTTTCTTATGCCGTCCATTATTGTTGATTATATTAAATTAAGAGAGCAAGCATTAGCACGGAATATATCACGCGGACCGTCTAAATCCAACTTCCTATGTTTTATGTCTGTTAATCTCTAGGCTTCTTATTGTGAATGATTGTAAGATACTGATTTTGATATGATACGGCTGACTTTACTTGAAATGATATTACCTGAACAACAAAAGGCTAGTTTAGAACATTGTATTATTACTAATTGTTCCCGATTTAAATTAAATTTTAAGCTGAATGCGTATGGTATGTTTCCTAGACATGAACTTTATGAAAATATTATGCTTACGTTGGATCGTGAATAAGATAAGCCTAAATTTGTACCTATTAATGGGAAAACGAAATTAAGGTCGATGTTAATTATTCCTTCCCTTGCGGATAATTAAAGAATGTAATGTGGAAGTTACTAATAAAACCCGTAATTCAGAAATAGAAAGTCAGAATTTTACATGATAGAAAACTGATATTTTTTTGGAATTTATAGTCCTTCTCCAGACAATACTTATTCAATCGGTGCTAATCATATAGAAAATCTATTAATACTAAATCCTAAGTTGAACCAAGCTGAATTGCTTAATCATAGCTTAAACATGGCAATTCCACATGAAATATCAGTTAAATATGTTATTATCACAGGACGTGTCAAAATAGCGCACAATTTTTCAAATAAGAATAAGGTTTAATTTGTATTAGACTTTGCCTCAATTGATAAATTTATACCGAATAATGAAATTCAATGTTTCAAAAATTAGTTGATATCAAATAATGCTATATATTTGAAAGCAGATAAAGGAGGAGCTACGGTTCTTTTGAAGTAATTAAATTATAATCATAAAATATTAAAGTTAAGTAATGCAGAAGTATATAGTAAAATAAAAAAGATCCAACTGAGACGTAACAAGAGCAAGTAAAATTATTAGTCTATGGTATTATTTGGATTCGGCACATTGTGACACGCTCATAAAAAGAGGTGCATTTGCACCCAGAGTGTATGGTTTGGTTAAAGTGCATAAACCTGGTAACGCATTATGAATTAATGTCAATATCCAGCATTCAGCAACATATAAATTTTAGAAGTTTCCATGCCAAAGAATGAGAAAATATTCCTATTTCTTAGACCATGCATTGATGAATTATTATCACGTGATTGAAATTGTTGATGAATGTGAACAATGCGAAGGTTATAGGCTGCTGAGCCTAGATGTGTCTGAAGCTCTGGATTTTTTTCGACGCGTCCTTGTTGATCTACCGTTAATGTTAGAAGGAATTTAACTGATGATCAGACACATTATAGAGATGATGTGTGTCGGTGTTCCCTCTATATATTTAACATTTGGGAAACAATTTTATAAACAAATTAGAGGTGTCCCAACGTGAAAACTTATGCCTGTTCAAATGGAAATAATCTTTATGTATTTATAAAATCTTTGATTGCGCGTGTGGTGTAAACAACTCTTTAAATAAAGTGTGCGAGCTTGAAGTAAACACCAATTCCATTGTATTTAACCAGTCGTCAAACAACATAAAAAACTACTTTCAGTCGCAGGCACTGACGCTTTTCGACCTTCCATGATCATCATCAGAGTACGACGGCAAACTGACTAGCGAGGATCAAACCGCATTGCATATATATCGAAAGAAAATGTGAAGTAAACACAAACCCCATTGTATTTAACTAGTCTTCGAACAACAGCAAAACTACCGTCAGTCGAACGCACTGACGCCTTTTGACCATCCATGATCACCATCAGAGTACGACGTGTGGCGAAAGCTGCAAACAGTTAATGTTCGTGACTGAAAAGAAATTGTGCCTCCGACATTTCCAATCAAGTACAACTTATTAGAGATGACTAGAGGTGAGAATCGTATATTTAATTTTGCTTTCCATATATATGAAGTGCAGTTTGATCCTGGATAGTCAGTTAGCCGTCGTACTCTGATGATGATAATGGAAGGTCGAAACGCGTCAGTGCGTGCTACTGACGCTAGTTTTGCTATGTTATTCGACGAATGGTTAAATACAATGTGGTTGATGTTTACTTCAAGCTCGCCAACTTGGTTTCAAGATTTTTTACCACCACCAGCGAAATCAGTGATTGTTTAACAAAGCTACACTACCTTTAGTCACACGCACTGAGGCGTTTCGAACTTCTATAATCATCAACATAGTACGATGGAAAACTGATTAGCGAGTACCAAATCACAATGCTTCTTAATGGAAAGCAAAATTAGATTTGCCGCTCTTACCTCTAGTTGTCTCGCATACTTTGTAATTGATTGGAAATGTCGGATGCACAATTTCTAAAACGTAATTAATCGAATGGGCGAACTTCAATGTACTTTTGAAAGGGAGTTATCAAATACGATACCGTTGTCAAATGTCATGTTTATAAGAAATGATCATAAATTAGAAAGTGAAATTTTTAGGAATGTTAGTTATTCGGGAATTCTTCTTAATTTCAAGTCAAATAAGCCGCATCTTATAAAAATCGGCATCATAAAATCATTACCAATAAGAAGCCTTAAATTAACAGACATAAACATAGGAATTTGGAATGAAGAAGACTGCGTGATATATTCAGACCTATTGTTTACTCTCTTAAATTAATAGAATCAACGATGACATATTTTGCAAAATATTTTAATTCTACATTGTGGTACGTAAAAGCTGATAGAGACTTATCATCACTTATTTTATTTCACATCCCAAGTATGCTTCTTTCAATCATTTGACAATACATTAGTTCAGGTGTGACCAGAAGGATAAACCAAAGGCAGCATGACCGGAAAGTATAATCTCATGCCCATTCGTTTCGTGCTTACTGGCGACTCATCAGTAGGAGCCGGTATTACGCCCTTTAACCACTATATATTTGGATGAGGAATGTGTGTTGTTATTCTCAATTTTGGTGAACTATAGTATACATTGATGTCAATCATGTTATTATCATGTACCTTTTTGGTATTATAATGTTGGTATCGGTTACTGTCACAATTGCCATAGTGTTAGTATCCTTTACAGACTCGGTATATATATTATATAGTGTGAGTTAGCGTTGAAGTCGCATTGTCGTAGACTATATGATGTTAACTTCACTATTGCAGGTTTACACATTCGTCTAGGAGATAGTACCGTCCTATTATCCCACATTCTTCACCCAAATATATAGTGGTTAAAGGGCGTAATACCGGCTCCCACTGATGAGTCGTCGGTAAGCACGAAACGAGTGTGCATGAGATCATACTTTCCGGTCATGCTGCCTTTGGTTTATCCTTCTGGTAACAACTGAACTAATTTGTTAAAATGTTTGCAACAACCTAATTCATACTTGCATATATATGTATTAGTTCTCTGCAAAAAGCAGTACTTAATTTAACAACACATGATTTTTTTGCTTTTTCCACATCCAATCGATTGAGCCCATCTTTGTTTTACATCATTACATTGGATTGATGTGCGTGTGTATTAACTATTTTTAACGACTACTTTTGAGTTATATGCACACACACATGCATAAATGTTACATGCGCCTATCTAATAAAATGACAGCTGCCTTTATTTAACATGGTAGCCCTAAGTGTAACTATAGGGGCTTGAGTGAAATTTCACGTGTGTGGTTCGCAGTTTTTAATTTTTATCAATTATTTTTGCATGAGGTATTATAATTGTGCTTTGTTTAATTTCCCCATCCTATAAGGCAAGGGCACACACAATTACTTCATTTCACGTGGTGAGTTTAAAATAAATAGTCTAACACATGTGGAGTGTAAATTAATTTTCAGTCGGTTTAATTTCACATAGTTGATTGAACACAACAGTAATGATCAGACATATATACGTGACGCGCGCCTGTATAGTGAAAAGTCAATCTGAAGTATAAATGACAAGGTTAAATTTTAAAAAAATGAACTTTTTCCAATACCGTGTTTTGTGTACGTGGGTTGTAGCTTTGCAGTAACAGTTTTACAAAGATCCGATTGATCACAATTTCAATTTCCGTTTTGTCTTCGATCTGGCTGGGTTTGTATTCATTCCTTTCTTCCGAAGGTTTCAACATCGTTCATACTAACCAATGGAAATGCGGTTCTATCACATCTTTGTTTACTGGCGATGTTTCGGTGCCTAATTTCCAGAAACATCCTCAGGCAGCTATAAACCGCACAATACCAATAAGAGCAGATTAAAGCAAATGTGGTAACCTCGTCCCGAAACCGTTCTATTTCTATTTATTTTATTGAATCACCAATGGTTTTAAACATAGAATTTGTCTCAGTAACTAAACTCAATATATGCATATGCCTAGAGCACATGAAAACCCTCACTCAACAACTAAATCTACATATATATATCCACATCTATTTGCAATTAGCAGACCAATCCTTACCTCAGTATAATTGCAGCTATCTCAAATTCCCGGTATACATAATCTCATTTCCTGTGCAGAATGTTGTAGAGGAGAGAGAACCGCATTTCCATAGGTTGGAATGAACGATGTTGAAGCCTTCGGAAGAAAGGGACGAATACAAACCCAACCCGATCGCAAACAAAAAGGAAATGGAAATTGTGATCAATCGGATCTTTGTGAAACTATAAACGCAAAGCTAAAACTCGCGTACGCAAAATGCGGCATTGGAAAATATGAAGCTGGCACTCCGCAATCAAATTTAAAAAAATGCACCTGCTTTATTGTCTTGTTTCTAAGACATGTGATGCAAAAAAGATCAAAGTAGGATGCGAAATAGGCATCCGAAATATCTCCAACAAACAAAAAACCTAGAACAGTCTGTGTTAGACACGATACAGATAGGGTTAAAAAGTTATCATTCTGTTCATGATTTTAAAATTTATTAGACAGAAGGATTGTAGATCTCGAAACTTTATTAGAAATATTTTCCTAAGGTAAATCTCAATTCGAAAACATTTACGGCAAGCAGTGTAAGGACGACTTCAGAGTCACGGGACCGGTGAGAACACATCAACGAATTAATAAAACACGCTATGCACTTGGAAACGTAAAGAAATCAAGATTTTATCGACCTACGAGTGCTATCAATTGTCACGGAGCCGTTAATTGTGGTATCAGCTGTTCACATTTAATAATTAAATGAACGAAATAGCTGTAGATAAAAACAATTTTCGTTTTCAAATCGTTACAATGGATTATTTATAACACAATTGTATCAGAATCGGCTTTTAGTCAGGATTTCTATCAATGGAACTATAATTTATTTTTTTCATACAAATGACCGACAATTTTTCAAATTGTCATACCTGCGCTTCATTTGATGTTGTGCTTTGATGTGTTTTGAGTCGACCATTGAAAAGCCGAAATTTCTTACGAACACTATGAAAAAATAATTTTTTGTTCCAATGGCAGAAAATCCGGACCGCTGTCCGGCAGTATATAATGAACTGTAGTTGAAAATTATTTTTATATGCGAAAACAATTTTTGCTCAGGGAAAAGTTTTATTCATGTATTTTTATATTTATGCCATGGTTTGGTTAGCTTTAGTATATCCACAGGTACCCATGTACTGAAATGATAAATGTGTCACCTGAACAAATAATTATAAGCTAATGAACGTTTTGTGTATTGTGCTTCATAATTAAAAGAATAAGTACGCTATGCCTCTTTTTGTTCAATGAGTTTAGCGTTGCCTTAGATTGAGCGAATGATTATTTTGGATAATGACTGATAAAAAACATCCTTTACTTTGGGAACATATTTTTGCTATGAAATCATAATATCAAACTATGTGCTGCAATTAGGGTAATAACTAATATTTAAATTTTTAATATCTCCGATATATAGACGAACTTCGGGTATCGAAAGTGTGCAAGCTTCTTAATACCTTATTAGTGACTTGCCAGAAGATTTCTGGTTGTAGTAGGGCTGAAATTTAGTTATGATAGTTGAAAAATGAAGTAGGAGTGGGCCTCTGTAACCCATAATAAAGATTTAACTACAATCCTTGATTAAACTTCATTCAATTATAATTTCGTTAGACAGTCACTGCCAGAGTTACTCTATGTCTTAGTATGACAAGAGCGCTTACTTTACAGAGTGGGTTTCACAAGTAAGGCTACTTGTTTCTTACCTTATATATGCATTGTGGTTTTATCCTAGTTAGTCAATTTCGCTTCGTTCTCTGTTAGTGACATTGGACAGGCGAAACGTAACCGTTCGTGCAACCGACGGTAGTTTTGCTAAGTTATGTGATTGCACAATCGTGATTTTAAGACAATTGATATTTGTTGTTTATGCACATGAATTTATAATAAACAGTCTACGTCCAATATCTTACTCAGTTGAGGTGTACGTTGAGAGCTGTTCGAAATGAGGCCTAAGCCCAATTCTACCCCAGAAAAGCTAGCAAATGCTGTCGCATACAATGTGGCTTGATCTCGTGTTATAAAATGTCACTTAACAAACCAAACAACAAATTTGAAATTATGTATTAGGAGTTGCGAACCAAGTAACAAATTAGTTCAGTTGTGACCAGAAGGATAAACCAAAGGCAGCATGAACGGAAAGTATAATCTCATGCACATTCGTTTCGTGCCTACTGGCGACTCATCAGTAGGAGCCGGTATTACGCCCTTTAACCATTATATATCTGGGTGAAGAATGTGGAATAATAGGACGGTACAATCTCCTAGACGAATGTGTAAACCTGCAATAGTGAAGCTAACATCATATAGTCTACGGTAATGCGACTTCAATGCTAACTCACACTATATAATATATATACGGAGCTTGAAGAGGATACTAACATTATGGCTATTGTGTTAGTAACCGATACTAACATTATTGTGCCGAAAAGGTACGTGGTACTAACACTATGGTTTTTGAGTTGATTCACGGTACCAAAATGATGGATATCAATTTGTGCTATAGTTCACCGAAATTGAAAATTACAGCAAATTCTGAAAATCTGTTACTCCTGTAAATCCATACACCCTGGCCTTGATCGATATCAGTTATCACATTTCGATGTAAGCATGACACCATTCAATTCAAAATATAACAGTTACATACTGTAGTTGCGATGAATTAATATATATGCAAGTATGTATTAGGTGTTGCGCCTAGTAACAAATTAGTTCAGTTGTGACCAGAAGGGTAAACCAAAAGCAGCATGAACGGAAAGTGGAATCTCATGCACATTCGTTTCGTGCTTACTGGCGACTCATCGGTAGGAGCCGGTATTACACCCTTTTTACCACTATATATATGGGTGAAGAATGTGGGTTAATAGGACGGTAAAATCTCCTAGACGAATGTGTAAACCTGCAATAGTGAAGCTAACATCATATAGTCCACGACAATGCGACTTCAACGCTAACTCACACTATAAAATATATATACCGAGTCTGTAAAGGATACTAACACTATGGCTATTGTGTTAGTAACCGATACTAACATTATTGTACCGAAAAGGTACAAAATACTAACACTACGGTTTCCGAGTCGATACATCGTACCAACATGATGGATATCAATTTATGCTTTAGTTCACCGAAATTGGGAATTACAGCAATTTCTGAACACCTGTTACTCCTTTAAATCCATACATCCTGGTCTTGACCGCTATCAGTTTTCACATTTCGCGGTAAGCATGACATCATTCAATTCAATATATAACAGTTACATACTGCTTGTTGCGGAGAATTAATATATATGCAAGTATGTATTTAGGTGTTGCGAACCTAGTAACAAATTAGTTCAGTTGTGACCAGAAGGATAAACCAAAGGCAGCATGAACGGAAAGTGTAATCTCATGCACATTCGTTTCGTGCTTACTGGCGACTCATCAGTAGGAGCCGGTATTACGCCCTTTAACCACTATATATATGGGTGAAGAATGTGGGATAATAGGACGGTACAATCTCCTAGACGAATGTGTAAACCTGCAATAGTGAAGCTAACATCATATAAAGTCCACGACAATGCGACTTCAACGCTAACTCACACTATATAATATATATACCGAGTCTGTAAAGGATACTAACACTATGGCTATTGTGTTAGTAACCGATACCAACATTATTGTACCGAAAAGGTACATGGTACTAACACTATGGTTTCCGAGTCGATACATGGTACCAACATGATGGATATCAATTTATGCTATAGTTCACCGAAATTGAGAATTACAGCAATTACTGAACACCTGTTACTCCAGTAAATCGATACACCCTGGCCTTGATCAAAATCAGTAATCACAATTCGCGGTAAGCATGACATCGTTCAATTCAATATATAACAGTTACATACTGTTGTTGCGGAGAATTAATATATATGCAAGTATGTATTAGGTGTTGCGAACCAAGTAACAAATTAGTTCAGTTGTGACCAGAAGGATAAACCAAAGGCAGCATGAACGGAAAGTATAATCTCATGCACATTCGTTTCGTGCCTACTGGCGACTCATCAGTAGGAGCCGGTATTACGCCCTTTAACCACTATATATTTGGTGAAGAATGTGGAATAATAGGACGGTACAATCTCCTAGACGAATGTGTAAACCTGCAATAGTGAAGCTAACATCATATAGTCTACGGCAATGCGACTTCAACGCTAACTCACACTATATAATATATATACGGAGCTCTGTAAGAGGATACTAACATTATGGCTATTGTGTTAGTAACCGATACTAACATTATTGTGCCGAAAAGGTACGTGGTACTAACACTATGGTTTCCGAGTCGATACACGGTACCAAAATGATGGATATCAATTTGTGCTATAGTTCACCGAAATTGAGAATTACAGCAAATTCTGAACACCTGTTACTCCTGTAAATCCATACACCCTGGCCTTGATCGATATCAGTTATCACATTTCGATGTAAGCATGACACCATTCAATTCAAAATATAACAGTTACATTCTGTTTGTTGCGGAGAATTAATATATATGCAAGTATGTATTAGGTGTTGCGAACCTAGTAACAAATTAGTTCAGTTGTGACCAGAAGGATAAACCAAAGGCAGCATGAACGGAAAGTGTAATCTCATGCACATTCGTTTCGTGCTTACTGGCGACTCATCGGTAGGAGCCGGTATTACGCCCTTTAACCACTATATATTTGGGTCGAAGAATGTGGGATAATAGGACGGTACAATCTCCTAGACGAATGTGTAAACCTGCAATAGTGAAGCTAACATCATATAGTCCACGACAATGCGACTTCAACGCTAACTCACACTATATAATATATATACCGAGTCTGTAAAGGATACTAACACTATGGCTATTGTGTTAGTAACCGATACCTAACATTATTGAACTCGAAGAAGTACCGGATACTAACACTATGGTTTCCGAGTCGATACATGATACCAACCTGATGGATATAAATTTATGCTATAGTTCACCCAAATTGAGAATTACAACAATTTCCGAACACCTGTTACTCCAGTTAAACCATACACTCTGGCCTTCATCGATATCAGTTATCACATTTCGCGGTAAGCATGACATCATTCAATTCAATATATTACAGTTAAATACTGTTTGTTGCGGAGAATTAATATATATGCAAGTATGTATTAGGTGTTGCGAACCTAGTAACAAATTAGTTCAGTTGTGACCAGAAGGATAAACCAAAGGCAGCATGAACGGAAAGTATAATCTCATGCACATTCGTTTCGTGCTTACTGGCGACTCATCAGTAGGAGCCGGTATTACGCCCTTTAACCACTATATATTTGGGTGAAGAATGTGGGATAATAGGACGGTACAATCTCCTAGACGAATGTGTAAACCTGCAATAGTGAAGCTAACATCATATAAAGTCAACGACAATGCGACTTCAACGCTAACTCACACTATATAATATATATACCGAGTCTGTAAAGGATACTAACACTATGGCTATTGTGTTAGTAACCGATACCAAAATTATTGTACCGAAAAGGTACATGGTACTAACACTATGATTTCCGAGTCGATACATGGTACCAAAATGATGGATATCAATTTATGCTATAGTTCACCGAAATTGAGAATTACAGCAATTTCCGAACACCTGTTACTCCAGTAAATCCATACATCCTGGCCTTGATCGATATCAGTTATCACATTTCACAAATTTGAAATGCAGAATTATATGTAAGAAATGAAGTTGGCTTTGAAAATCTAAATAACAACATGGAAAACGGAATTCGCTTATTAAATGAATTCACGTTGTAACGCCTTGAAATAAAAACTGTAATGTGTTTATCAGAAAAAATACACCGATTAAGAAAGAAGAAAACCAGTAATATCAGAGCGGAATAAGCAAATGATGAATGTCGGAAATGGTTTTGGTTAGGGGGAAACTAGATACAACAACATATTCTAATTAATAAGAAAACACTAATAAAAAGAACTTGAGTTCGTAAAAAACTGAAATTTCCAAGCAATGCGCGGTTGTGGCTGCGTAGGTAATGAATTGCGAGACAAAGAATCAAATTTTATGGATTCCAATTCCGGCTGTGGTAATTCTGACAACTAAAACTGAGTTCTAAATAAGGGCAAAACCGGTCTAGTTGATGAATTACATTTGTTATATTATGATATGTTTGATTTTTGACATGATTATATATATATATATATATATATATTTCGTATATAATTATATTTTGCCAACATAATTTAAATAATAATTAAAATAGTAAATTGAACATTTGGCTAGTAGTGATCTATAATGTGTTCTTAATATAATAAAAATTTAATTATTGGATATAAGTTTAGTGTGGATATATGGGTTAATTTACTATGAAAACTTTTATAAATATAGACCCCTGCCTTCTGTTACCAGTTTTTCGTGTTTTCCTGGTTATGGTATGTTTTCCAGAAACGGTACGCATTACATAAAGTGACTGCGGCCGATTATAAAAAGATGACTACAACCGTTTTAAAACGCGTGCGTAAAGAGGCCACGTAAACAAGTAGCCCCATATTAATTGACCTAGTAAATATTGGGCTTGTGGCGTAGTAAGTTTACCTATTTATGAGCAACCAGTAAAAAATAAGCGCAAGTGAAAACTTTATTATAACATTTTTCCATGCTGCAAGTGAAAAAAACCCAATGGCTCTAGGTATGCTAACTTACTACTAGATGCGCCATGTCTAACACATAGATGTTTGTATTTTACTTATTGACAATTAAGAAGATAGAAATATAAATGTTAACGACCTTGAAAACGTATATGTTTTACATGGTCATTATTTTTTAAATTATTTTTTATAGCATGGTTTCATTTATATATGTTTCCAGAATAAACTAAACATCACATAAGATAGCAAAGTCAATTCAGCAAGTGAACCAACTTCATCATTATTGGAAACACGCCAGTACTTTCAGAATTTGCCGCAATTGAGACTCGAATCTGCACACCTTCACATAGGAGACTTGTTATTATCTACTGCATCACAAATACCAAACAATATACACAGTTTTCAGTTAAATACCAACTTATGTTTTGGTTATCCTTTCCTTCGGCTAGAGCCTATTTATTTAAATTTCTAACTAACAGTCCCCATTTCTCATTATTAATCAAACTGTTTTGCTTTACTTTTAATCAAGGTGGTGATCATGATATAAAAACCTGTCCAATTATGTACATACATATGTCAATATATACTAAGTATTGTATAGAGTGGAAAAAGAAATTCATCCAGTAGACCGGTTTCGTACTTATAGGGAACTCATCACGTATCGTCCAGAAATTGCCGCGGACAGGGCTCGAACCTGGTCAGTTGTGCTTTGGAGTCTAATGCCCTAACAATTGAGCCACGCTGTCGCACACTATGCATAGTTTTCAGTTATATATTAACTAATGTTTCTTGATTAGCCTTTCCTTTAGGTGGAGTCTATATAAAATCCCTTTAGCCCTAAATATAGTTTCTATTCTTAAATTACAAATTGTGGATGGTTAGTATGTGATGAGTTTCCAATAAGGACGAAACCAGTCTACTGGGTGAATTAATCAATCAATGATTGCGCGGATGGTCTTAACAATTCTTTAAATCAATATAGCGAGCTTGAAATAAACACCAATCCTATTGTATTTCACCAGTCGTCGAACAACATAGCAAAGCTAATGCCAGTCGGACACACCTACGTGCTTAGACCTTCCATGATTATCATCATAGTACGACGGCAAACTGACCAGCGAAGACTAAAAAAGAATGATCGTATATGAAAAGCAAAATTAGATATGAGGTTCTCACTTCTAGTAGTCTCGCTTACGTTCTACGTGACTGTAGATGTCGGCTACACAATTTCTATGCAGTCACGAACATTCACTTTTTACAGTTTTCGCTCCATGTTTAAATAGGAAATACAATTGATCAATCAATGATTGCGCGGGTGGTGTTTGCAATTCTTTCAGTCAAGTTTGCGTGCGTGAATTAAACACCAACCCCATTGTACTTAACCAGTTGTAGAACATTAATTTCCTTTTCCATACTATACAATAGTTAGTTTATACTAACAACTTTATGTACACTATGGGTCAGGTGTTCACATCAAAATTGCAACCTTAATTATGCGTAATTTTTATCAGCGCTTGCGCTATGATTGTTCGTTTAATTATATAAAATGTTATGCTCATACGGTGACGATTATTAGACTGCTCAGACCCCGGATCTATTCCATAGCATAAAATCGCTGCAGTAGGTTACACTACTATTTTCTTGGATTACATAAAACAAGGACGTATACCTCTGTTGATCGTTCATTGACTAAAATAGTATTCTCTTCATTTAAAATGGCCTTCTTATCAATTTAATATGAACATTTCGAAAACTGCGCAACGAAAAACAAGCTTGCACTTCAATTTCCGCTTCTTTTAGTTCACATTTCGCAGCAAACGAAATACGAATCGCCTAAGAATTAATGCCGAATTTGGCAACATCAAGCATTATAGTTTTAATTAAATTACCGACGAATTTACCCAAATTAGACCTGTATTCGTAGACAATCACACACCTTCTCTTTTTATAATCTGCAGCGAACGCACATTTAGTAGATTAATTTCTTCACATTCTCTGACATTTATTTCGACATATGCCGACATGAATTAATTATACATAAACTAACACTACTGTGGTGATATCTCCGTAGTGTAATATGGTATCGAAATTTCTCAGTTTTATACAATAACTCTTACTTATTCTTTCAGTTTTTTCCATAATGTTATATTAGAGAGTTTTTACAGAATTGCATTAAAAATATACCATTAAAGTCCTGCGAAATTACATAATCTTTTCTGATTAAATTATTAATTGGTAAAACTGCTTTTATAACTGCAAATGTAATAAACTGCAGATATGATAGGAAAAAGGTAAATATATAATTCAAATTCACCGCATATTGGAAAAAGAAGTTGTGTGCATGAGATTGTTCATATATTACGCTGTTTCGTGAAAATTCGCACAAAGTTTTTAATTATAATGATGCTATTTTATGTTTCTGTATTCAGCATCCATTGTCACATGTTGAGTATAATGAAATGAAGGTAAGTTTCCTTAAACTTAATTTAGGCATATGGTTTGACTATTCAAATAGTTGAAGTTACTTCAAGCTCGCAAACTTGATTCAAAGAATTGTTACCACCACCCGCGCAAACAATTATTGTTAAATTGTATTGCCTATATATGTATATGTGGCGAAAGCTACAAAAAGTTAATGTTCGTGACTGCATAGAAATTTTGCAGCCGACATTTCCAGTCAAGTTCAATGTATGCAAGACTGCTGGAGGTGAGAGCCGCGTATCTGATTTTGATTTCCATATATATTCAATGCGGTTTGATCCTCGATAGTCAGTTTGCCGTCGTACCCTGATGATGATCATGGAAGGTCGAAACGCGTCAGTGCGTTGCGGCTGGCGGTAGTTTTGTTATGTTGTTCGACGACTGGTTAAATACAATGGGATTGGTGTTTACTTCAAGCTCGCAAACTTGATTTAAAGAATTGTTACCACCATCCGCGCAAACAATTATTGTTAAATTGTATTGCCTATATATGTATATGTGGCGAAAGCTACAAACAGTTAATGTTCGTGACTGCATAGAAATTGTGCAGCCGACATTTCCAGTCAAGTTCAATGTATGCGAGACTGCTAGAGGTGAGAGCCGCATATCTAAATTTGATTTCCATATATATTCAATGCGGTTTGATCCTCGATAGTCAGTTTGCCGTCGTACTCTGATGATGATCATGGAAGGTCGAAACGCGTCAGTGCATTGCGGCTGGCGGTAGTTTTGTTATGTTGTTCGACGACTGGTTAAATACAATGGGATTGGTGTTTACTTCAAGCTCGCAAACTTGATTTAAAGAATTGTTACCACCACACGCGCAAACAATTATTGTTCAAATTGTATTGCCTATATATGTATATGTGGCGAAAGCTACAAACAGTTAATGTTCGTGACTGCATAGAAATTGTGCAGCCGACATTTCCAGTCAAGTTCAATGTATGCGAGACTGCTAGAGGTGAGAGCCGTATATCTAAATTTGATTTCCATATATATTCAATGCGGTTTGATCCTCGATAGTCAGTTTGCCGTCGTACTCTGATGATGATCATGGAAGGTCGAAACGCGTCAGTGCGTTGCGGCTGGCGGTAGTTTTGTTATGTTGTTCGACGACTGGTTAAACACAATAAGATTGGTGTTTACTTCAAGCTCGCAAACTTGATTTAAAGAATTGTTACCACCACCCGCGCAAACAATTATTGTTAAGTTGAAGTAAATTTTCTATGATCAAGCTTTTAAGCCTATTATCTTTTCTTAATTCGTAGTCTTGTTAAAATAAATGACGCATTTTAATGTATGTGATCTGTTATTGTCCTTTGCAGTACAAATATTTCCTTAAAATTGTTTGAAGATATTTAACTCACAGTCAGAAAACACCATGGTATAGTAAGCTCTTCATTAGAGCTTAAAAATCGATATTTATCTACTTAATTAGTTATATTTTAATTGTCTAAAGGATGTAGAATTATTTCCTTTCCTCGCCTGGAAGAACTGGCACAAATAATTTTTATGTAAATATTGTAATGAGAAATATATTCGCTTTATTTTGGTAATAGGAATGATGAAACACATTTATCGATTTTGTACTTATTATTTTTTTGTACTTTTTTATGTATCATGTGCATTTCTCAAACAAGGGTTTGTGTAATCGTAATTCAAAATGTGGTAAAACTTGATATGGCCAGTATTGTGGCATGGCTTTGCTCAGAAACCAGGCAGGTAAGAAATCAATTTACTTTGATATTCATCTCGCAACTATTATTCAATGGTTTGTTGAAAAAATGCCTACTGTCAAGAATTTGCATTTTATTGATTGCGCAGTACTAAATTTCATATCTGAGACATGACGTATCAAGTATAAAATTTTGTTCATACAAAACCGCGGCGATATGCCTGTGGTTAGAGCACCAGGTTCCGAGGCAGATGTGCCCAGGTTCAAGCTCTGACTGCGGCAAATTCTGGACAGAACGTGATGTGTTCCCAATAAGGACGAAGCCGGTCTACTGGATGAATTGCCTTTTCTACACAATACAATTCTTAGTTTATACTGACAGATGTATGTATATAATTTGTCCGGCTTTTATATCAAGATCGCGAGCTTAATGGAATTGCAATTTGCGGACACTAATCATCTGGCATACTTTTAATGGTCGCTCAGTATAATAGAACTATTAACAACTACACACCGGCAGTGTTTGGCCTTCTTTTGTCATAATCAATGATAGAAAGAGAGTTAACTGACAGGAACAAAACCGTAGTATGTGTGTATAATAGTTCTATTCACATTCAGTACTGTTAGCTTTATTTTACTTGAATTAATTATCAGTCGCTTAATTTTTATTCTATCCAAATATATTTAAGGTTGACAAATTATTTATAAATATGTAAGCTTTAGAATAACTGAATAATTTATCACGCAAATGGTGTTGACTATTGTTTAATTTAAATTTGCGCACTTCAAAAAACACCCAACAATGGTAACAAGGTCTTCTTGCTGTTGTGCGACTGGTTAAATACATTAGAATTGGTTTTTATCTCATACTCGTTAACCTGATTCAAAAAGGTTAATTATACCAGTAGTATTCAAATGAAAACAGCTGCTATTAGTTGTTAAAAATGTCATTGTTTGGTTTTTCCACGTCCTTGTTGAAACACAACGGTAACCAGACTGTTTGGTAATCAGAGTACCATTTGTATGAAATTTTGTTAAAAATGGGAATTGTGGCTTTCAAAAGTTCACCACTAATTGGGAAACTAGACACTTTGCAGAGATCTCGCGTTCTTGCGACGCGGGTTTATTTGGAGCTCATAAATAACTTTGTAGCGTAAAGAATGGTAATAGAAATAATAGTAGACATTAAAAAAAATGTTGCTTGCAAAATGAGGCACTATAATATGGGTTACATATACGCCTGAAAACCATTATATAAACGTAGAATATCGCAATGTTGGACAGATCTTGGTTATTCGACAATGCTAATAAGGATAGAAGTTTCACTAAACATGAAAAAAAATCAAATTTAATGAATAAAATACCTCAGATCGAAGAGAATTTCTTATATGAACAATAAATTTTCAAAGAATTTCTGATTTATTCTTCAAACAGTGGTTCTGTTTAGCTCTAGAAAATCTAAACATGATGTGTGGCGAAATACGACTTTTTTGCCAAGTTTGCTTCTATCTCCTATTTTATCCAAGGATGCCTAGGTTTCAGTTTGCGTAAGGTGTTCATTTTATTATTCATTTCAAAAAATTAAATCTATCATAGAGTTTCAGGATCAATTCTCGGCGCAGTAAACACAAAAAATATAAAATAAGTGCATTTTAGTTTACTCCTCACATTTATTTTCAAATGTGCAATCATACGTAATGTGGACACTGTTTAGTTTACAGTATAGTTTATTACTCGTCCCAAAGGTAAATGACAGACGGTGGGCTAGACGATGCAGGACAGTGAATTAAAACGCACAAAAACATAACATTTGGTTAAATTGCTAACATATAAATACACAGTTTACACAGCCAGTTTTCATCGAACAGGACTACATGCAACACAGGGAAATTATGCCGCACGTGCGATGTCGCAGAAACACTCTCATTTTACAACTCACTGTTAGTGACATGTCTTCTAACCCTAACCAAATTATAGAATTGTCACCTTTGAAGTACGACTTGTACTCTAAACCGACTTGTTTGTTTCGAAGTTTTCGTTCATTATGTGATTAAAATCAATATTTGTTTACTATTAAATGACCTGCAAGCTTCCTAATAGAGCAATAAAAAATAACTATTTTAGGCACGAGCGCTTAACACGTTTGTAAAACTCGAACAGACGATATTAGTTTTCACCTCCACTGGAACAAATATCGTTGAAACGAAGTCCGAAATAATTTACCAAAAGTAAATTTTTATTATTCATAATTAGCTGTGTTTACTTAAAAGAAAATGAAACTTATAATTATGATATTTGTCTTAAAAACATTCTTGCTCGCGAAATATAGACTAATAATCTAAGAATACTAACTTTCTGCAAATGAGCAAATTCAATTTCCCATTTCACCAATAGAACATAGGAGCAACGTGGATATGACAGGATTGAAGCGATACAAGGGCTTTACTGTAATTTCGCCTATATGAAATTTTGCAATTTTGTTAACCCTATTTAAATGGTACAATTGACATGTGATTAAATTTGACAAATATTCAACTTGAATCTGATTACATGACCTTCACAAATAAAGCTTATATTGAGCTATAGACTTGGCAGGCAATGAATTCATTCTCCATCTGATATGAAGGCGTGGACAGAACCTTGGTGCAAACGATCAGTTGCAGTTGCAACATGAGGATGTATTGACAGCAATGAGAGGAGTCATTTCTTCCATACCTTCTAGAGCGTAAAAAAGCGGTTTCTCTGCTAGCCACATATCGCCACAACTTCCAATAAGTCCACAAGACCGCCAATATATATTCTAGTCCCTAATAAATACCCCATTGACTGCCAAAATGTGGCGTGACTGTGAGCTTGATACACACACACACACACACACATATATATATATATATATATATATATATATATATATATATATATATATATATATATATATATAGATTATTTTCTTGATTATCCTAAGTGTCGTCTTAGTATTTCACTTTAGTCACAAACTAGAGAACAAATAGGCTGATTCCGCCTAGACGAGGTTGTATATATAATATTTTTACGTTAAGGCAAGTTCTTGAACAGCGACATTTATATAACCGTCCCACAATAACCGTATTTTTAGTCTTTAGAAGTGTATTTGACTCGGTGCATCTCAATATTTTTTACCATATTTTGTTCAAAAGTGGTTTACCCAAAAGATTTGTTAATATTACACGCGCTCTCTATACAAATACATCTGGTCACGTTGAGGTCTACAGCGAATTAACACACAACTTTACAACCAGCAGTGCTGTTCTTCAAGGCTGTTCTCTTTCCCCCTTTTTGTTTAATTTTGTAATCGATGCTATTATGAGCAACACTCTTCCACACATTCAGGATGCATCTGTTGAAGTTCCCCCGGGCGGTAAACTATTTGTTCTTGACTATGCAGACCATATGGTACTATAATTCGACAATCGAAATGCTGCCCAGGGCTCCTTGAATAGAATAGCAGACGTTGTTCCATCTCTCGTAATGAAATTCGCACCCTCTAAATGTAAGATACTTCTACAGGATCACCCACCATTCAATTCAATACTGCGACTGCAGAATGATGATAGTTGACAGGTTTACATATCGTGGGAGCTCTATCAATAAGTTAGGCAATATGTTTGACGAGATGGGAATAAGAATCGCAAAAGCTAGAGTAGCTATCTCAAACCTTCGTCATTTATGCAGCAACGCGAGTATTTCACTCTGCCTTAAACGTCGTGTTTACAATGCGTCTGTCCACGAAGTTTTACTATACGCTAGTGAAACTTGGCCTCTTAGAGTTGATGATTTTAGACGCCTCTTAGGCATTCGACCATCGTTATTTGAGCAGCAATTCACATGTTGGTTACCAACAACGAATAACCAACGTTGACATACGTAGAAGTTATTTTGGATCTGCCAACAAGTGCTCCTCGTTAGAAAACCAAACAAGGCTCCAACAACTTTGTTGTCTCGGTCACGTTTTGTGTATGCCATCAATTCGATTGTCTAGTAGATCGCTGTTCTCTCATCCAGCTCCAGATTGGCGTAAGAAACTAGGTAAGCAGATTTTGACATGGCGGAAACAGTTGAAGTGACTTACATCAAAATTGGGGAGTATAGGACCTACTCGTCTGCCAGGATGAGGTCCACGTGCGCATCATATTTCTTGGTTAGAAACCTTTCGCGATAATGCATCGAATCGAGCTCAGGATGCGATATTGTTGCGGATGTATTATAGAATCATCTTCGTAACTTTCTTTTTTTAGTAGGGCAAAGTTGGCTGCAAAGTTTGGTTTTGTTTATGACGTCATACAGTGAAAGCCGCCAGGAAGCTGTATTGCTGACGTTGCTTGGCCGTCATGCTGGCCTCGCCATAACGGTGTTGTGTAGATGTTTATTTTGCCTCACTTCTGTGAATTATGTTGATAAATATACTAATAGTAACTAGGTTCTCTTTATCACTCTCTCTCTATCGTAAATCTAACTAACAGTTTGTATCTAAATTTTTATTTTGTCGTTAATTTTTTTGTCGCTTCTTATAGATTTATGGCAGTGAAATAGTCAATTTTAGCATTTTTATGATGGGCAATATATATATAAATATAAATATAAATATAAATATAAATATACTGCAAATATAAAGATACTATTGTTTTAAGTTGATTTTTAAATGCAAATGCGTAGGAGTCTGTGTGCGTATAGGATTCATACTCATTGTATTTTAAATTCATGATGGATATCTAGTCTTTTCTTGTATTGCGGGATTGAGTTGTGACAAAATGTTTCTTTTGTTGGCAGTGTCGCGTGTACGAATGGAAATCCAAGATATATATATATATTTATATATGTATATATATAGTTATATATACGTATATAATTATATATATTGCATCAAACCCTAAGACCAAGATTTTATTATATATATATATATTTTCAGAACAAAGTGAACACAACACAAGATAGCAGTGCATTTAGGCAAATATAAAAGTTTAGTTATTTTAGGGCAAATGTGCCACGTTTAGAGCTCCGACCTAGGCACTGCTGGAACGTACTTGATGAGTCGAAAGAAATAATGAAATCTGTCTACTTCAATATTTTTTAAATCAAGTTTGTGAGCTTGAAGTTAACACCTATCCTATTGAATTTAACCATTCATTAAAAAACAGCCAAACTACCGTCAGTTACAGGTACTGAAGCGTTCCGATCTTTCATGATCATCATCAGATTACGACGGAAAACTGACTAGCGAAGATCAAATCGCAATGAGTATAAATGGGAAGCAAAATTAGATACGCCGCTCTCACCACTAATAGTCTTGCGTACATTTACTTTGACTGGTAATGTTGGCTGCACAATTTCTAAACAGTCACGAATATTAACTTTTGCAGATTATACCAGATATATATATATATATATATATATATATATATATATATATATATATATATATATAGATAAATACAAGTAATCAATCATTTATTGTGCGGGTGGTGGTACAATTGTTTTAATCAAGCTTGCTTTCTATTTGTATGCATTGGAGTTTGATCTTCATGTCAGTTTCCCATCGTACTCTATTGATGATCATGGAAGATCGGAACGCGTCATTACCTGTGACTGACTTTAGTTTTGCTATGTTTTTCGATGAATTTAACCAGTCGTAAAGCAACCTAGCATAGTGTAGTGCGTGTGACTGACGGTAGTTTTGCATGTTTGTCGACGACTGGTTCAATAAAATGGGATTGGTGTTTACTTCAATGTCTGCACGGATGTTGTTATCACGTAATTAAACAAATTAGTCTTTATAGACATTGGAACTCCATTTTTGGCGTTTCGAGGTTCTTTGGCAATCAGAATTGCACAATGGATATCTGACTAAATAATATAAATTTATCACACATAGTAGAGCGACATACAATGTATTTTTTTTAATTTGCGAAATACAGACAATGCATATTAACAATAAGTAGCCAATAATTGAATGCGCGGGTGGTGATAACTATTGTTGAAATCAAGGTTGCGAGCTTGAAATAAATGTGGTATATTATCGTCACATTGTTGGCCAAAACATCTGAGTACATTGTGAATAAACAATTAATAATTCGTTATGTTTCCGGTTTTCTTTCTTTCTGGATATTGCTTTTAAATTAAACTTTTGCATGTGTTTTGTTTCACCAAATAATAAAATATTGCGAACCTTTTTTTAATTAAAATGAATTTATTTTGTTTCATACGATAAAGGATTAAGACATCGTAAAAGCACGTATATAATACTAATATTAAAACAGAGTATATGTTTGTAATTTCGCAAAAAAACATAACAAACACACGAAGTGTTCATGACAGTAGAATGCAAATATTGCAACGAATTGTGGCTCAGTGTGTCGAAAGACAACTTGGAAATTGCAGATGTTAGATTTCATACTAAACATGCACTTTTATTGTTATCAAAAATAGACTAGCGAAAAAGCACTAGAACATTTTCTGTATTATTGCATTGCTTCCTCCAGCATCTGGTTTGTAATAAGAATTCATATGTTAACCAATATCGGTATACAAACAGCAATTTTTAATAAAATGAAAAAATAGCCTTGAACAAATGGCATAAAAACTTCTATTGAGGATCAGATTCTTTTTGTATTAATCACGTGCATACATACATACAAACAATCTGACGACACACATACAAACCAATATCAATGCAAATTCTAATATAAAAAGTTTGGCAACTAATAATAAGCAATGATGGTAATACAAAGAAGAAGAAACCAGTAAAACTTTGCTTTCCGCGCAGTTTTCTAAATAAAGCCCAAATTTTGTTTGAATAATGCCAAAAACAGCAGTTTGACAGAAAGTTAAAATATCAGGTAACCTTCTATGTCATACTTGTTGTGAAAACTTTTTAATTAAATATCAGACGGCAGTTATACATACAACGAATGAGATTATGTTTATTAGTTCTTATAATAATAAAAAGCGTACTACTAAAATATTTATTTTTGAAAATATATACTTACGATTTGTTAAACAAAAAATAAAATGAACAGTTTCAATTTACCTTTAAGATAAACCATGGCTAATTTATTTGCTACTCAATTTAGCAAAATCCGAACATGAAAAGACCAGAAAAGTTAATTGTCTAGATTTAAATCTGAAAAGTGGATGATAAGACCCTTTAAATATGTTGTTATAAACTAATTACTTACTAGGTTGAAATAAATTTAGTTTTTTAAAATAGTTGTATGTTAATTATAACATAAAATCAATCCTAATTTTAAGCTGCAAAAACCTGAAAAAATATACATAATATTCACTGAAATCCTACAAAACCTAAAGAAAATGTTTTAATTTACATCAAATTGATACCTAAATGTAGGTCCCATGCATTTTAAATCTACAGCATGTTGAGAGCATTTCTCAAAACGAAAATTTGTGGATTTATCTGGTATTATTAGGGATTTAAATATTTCAATGGTAGAAAAGATAATTGCACATAATTTGTTCTAACTTTAATGTAGGAAAATATGTGAAATGAAATCCCTTTAACTTATCATTTATTAATCTCACTTTAAAATCTAGGCAAAATAAAATAAAGTATGTTAACAAAAGTATTGCCGTAAAATTAATTTTGGGTATTTAGGCATAATTTTAATCTGTTCCACTGAGAGTGCACGTTTCATATAGTATACTATGTTCAACCTTCTCTATTGTAATGTCTAAATATTTCAGTTTCTTGGACGTTTTAGTTTGTAATGTGAATAATTATTGCTTAAATGTTTTAATTACTCTTTTTACTCATATTTAGGTTAATATTTAACCAAATTAACTTGCACCACAATGTACAAATTAGGTGCTACAAACGGTATAATAAATAATCAAATTATCCTATAGCTACCAAATTTTAAGCTTATGCACGCATCAAGGCTGTAGTTATATAAAAGAAGGATTGACATTACCTTCACCGTCATCATCGATAACGTTTTTTCAATAAAGTGAAGTTGCCTAAATGTGTAATTTTATGGTAAGAAACAGGGATTATAACAGAAAAGAATCTAACATTAGATGTAGCCTACTGGTTGGTTGCGCAAATTTAAAAACAACGATATGCTTAAATCTAACGCATAACTTGTTCTGGTATTACTTTTTTAGGCGATAATGTAGAATAGCTCTAGCAAAAGGAAATTAATGATGCTTATAGATAATTACTTCTTTAATGTCATGAAGTTGAATCTGTTTTACCTGTTTCTAGCTGATAATGGAACTATTTGTGGAATTTGCCAATAGTTCAAATAGTACAAATTATTTCCCACGTTTTTAGGAATTCAAAAATCGGACAACTGTATTGCAGCATTTTGTAAATAATTAGGCAACTGGAATTTTCTTATCTATCTCAAAAGTATTACATATAACATGAGGTACATATATCTTTGAATTTTATGCCTATTTATCATATTTTGCACGCATTTGTTTACATTCAAACGTAATAAGCCTACTTGCTTATTTCACCTCTTTTTTAATAACATTTTAATTCTTATGTTGTCATTAATTAAGGCTTGTGTAAATGTTTTTCGGGGACGGTCGATTTGCCTCGTTTCATGTAATGGAGCTAGATTTGCACGACTGCACTTGGTAGCAAGAGTTAAATATGCTTGTTTTACTTAAAGTCGTAAATTTAATTCTGAAAAACACAAGGAACATTCTATACGCTTTAATATGTATAAATAAAACGGCATATTGTCTTATACTATAATTCTTTCGCCAGAGTAATTACATCTTTTCTAAAGTTCATACAGTCTCCTCACCAGATGCACCTAGGAGATCAAAAGTGCCAAATTCGAACAATGGCTTCGGTATTTATAACATTAATGTAAGAGCTGAATGATTTATGTTGTCGAGCGAAATTTTCCTCCAATAGTTCGTATATTCTGTAGATTATAGTTTCATTAAAATTTGGAATTTACGTAGTTAAAGCGACCATTTCTGTAGTTCTCCCTCTATAAAGGATGGAAATTTTGTTACAGTTAAAAAATTGCGATAATTTTCGATTAAAATTAGCAATTTAACCTAAAACTGTTGATAAGTAAATATATTAAAAATATGGCCTCGAATTAATCTATTGAATGTCAGTCTTTTAAAAGATATCGTCTTTATTTAATTTTCTTCAATAGTGTTTGTAAACCAAAATTTAGATATTTCATTCAAATTTTTTAATTTGTTAGCATTAATTCTTCTTATTTTTTTGAAAATATTCTTAAACACAGTGTCGTTTTTGTTTAACTCAAAACACATTAGCGCCATGACTTGTTTTGCATAACTACAAGAACCCATAATATTGTAAAGTATCGGCGTATACTTATATAATTAAAAAGAAAATTATCCTCCATTAAGAGAAACATATATTTAAATTAAAATGAATAAATATTTCTATATGCAATATTTTCAGCGAAATATAATTAAGAAAGATTGTTACGAAAACTAGCTGTTATGCCTAAAGTAGTTTAAAACCTAAGATATTTATTAACTCATTGGATATTTAAAGCAATTTATAAAGGTTATAAGTTTTAACAGATATATCAACGAAATTCTGGAGACGACAAATGGCTTCTATCCAATAAAATACTGCCAAAAACTGTATTTTCTAGAGTAATAGACCTGAGAGAGAAAAGTGAAATATAAACTAGGCGTTGATTTTCTACATTTAAACTGTTTTCTTATATCTATAACTGGATAAAATAATGTTTTAGCAGTAATCCTTTGAAAAGATGAATCAATTAACGGTCTCCATAATTAGTTTGAAGTTTCTGTTTAGAACAATTCACGCGAAGAACTGTTATAAATGTCTAATGCTTTTCAATCCGACCGTCGAAAATCACGATTATGGTATTAAACGAACAGGTTAATTTTTTCGTGATAAAATACAAATTTTGGAAAAATAAACTAAGAATCTTTACGCCGAATAGGACGTAGCTGATTTCAAATGGCCAATTACAATATGAAGTTAACGTCAGCAACGTCTTACTGGCAAAAGAATGATATTATAATTTTCTTATAATGGTTCAACCTAATAGATTGCATAAAATTACATAAGTGAATGTAAATAAAACTAGGCTGTAGAACATAACGGAGAGTCATTTTTTGCTTCATTACTTTTAAAGATTTTGATTATTCATTGCCACTAATACTCGGCCATAAGATTCGGCGAGAATATTCTATAATAAATACGTTTTAGCCTGTTGAATTTCTTAATAAATATTTTGAATACTATTATATCTTATACGTGCTCTTTCCGCAGGTAACAATATTTAGTGAAAATACACCTGCTGACTACTATTTGTGCAATTTCACCGTTCAGTTTACGTTAGGTGCATACTGGAGAGATTTTTCCGTTCTCGCGGCTTACGACAAAATTTAGAACAAATTTTTTGATTCGTGTATAGATTCATAAGTTTTAAAGTTTAAATGAGCAGCTTCACAACAATAGTGGCAACTAAGTGTGATAAACATTAATGTGCGCATTTAAATCGTTTATTGATTTAATTGTTTTAATTCTGCTTATATGATCATGGCTTTCGGGAAAATGAGATTTTTATGCCGGCTATACCCGTGAGTGGTTCAACTAGATATGGTATAGACTTTCTACCAGCCAGCATTGCAATACAGTACTTAACAGAATGGAAAGCAATAAGCTCTTGTTGGAATTAGACTTTATTCAATTTAGAAAACGGTCTGTGAAGTCTTCAACGGGTAAACGACAACACTAAACAATTGGGCAAATTAAAATGTTGAACTTTATACATTTGGCCTCGGTCCATGATCGTCGCGCGAAAATCCTGATGTCAAACTATTTCACGACTGGTTAGAAGTAAAGCTGACGGAGAATGGATGTGGGTCGCAAATAACAGTAGTAATGCCACCGGGCTTTATAACCCTGCTATGTTTTATTCAATATGTTATCTATCTTCCGATTCAAAAACCATTGCAAGTTAAACAAATAGAATGACGGCAGAAATTGTGGCTACTTGTTGTAAGCAATTAACACGTTTAGATACGCTTTAAAACAGTTTTAAAGAATTTATTTGCTTCGTACTGGCTATTTGGCGATTGACATACAAAATAAATTTCTATGATATTATTTATTGATCTTTTGTATAAATACGTATTTATAGTTTGAATGGACAACGAAAGAATATAATTGGTGATAAATTTGGACATTTCAAGGAGCCAAAAACCATTTGCAAAAGTACAAATTCAGCTAAATGTTTACATAGTGCAAAATCTGGTTTGTTTTTAAGGCATTAGCTTTAATAACAAAACGATATAAAAATTTCATAAAAGTAATAGAAATGTAGATAATCACGACATATGCTAATATAAACGACATAACTAAATACAAATATACGCTTGGAAATTCAAACTATTGCATTTTATTGTTGTTTAATTTTTGTTATTGTTTTTTTTTGCCACAAAATATTCAAGTAATTAATTAATTAAGTATTTATTCGCCACTTCCATTTCAACAAATTGAAGAAATTTTAAAACAAATTGATTTTGGATTAAATAAGACTTCATGCCAGAAAATACTGGCTTTTTGAAATACAGCTAGCAGCGCAAATCTAATTAATAATTTTTGTTAAAAGAAAATATTTGATTACAATTTTCAACTTCTGATAGAAGGCACTTCTGTTCTCTTTTCTTAAGCTGAGCAAACCTCACATAGTTCTTATAACTTGATTTCGCTTCCAAGCTCAAACAGTAGAATTTGTAGTTTTCTCTGAACCCTGCAAATTTGTTCCAGTTAATTTTCTCGTTTTCTGTTTGAATGATGTGAGGCCCCACGTTTATAAAACAAGAAACTGTTTACGCGCATGTAGTGTACTAAATATTTCCGAGTTCACCATAAATACATACTACATCGAATATTTGTTAACAGCATATAATAAATTTTGACTAGATTACTGAACAAATGTTACCAATAGCATTGGCTAAATTAAAAAATATTAAATGCCTTTTACTAGAATTTGAAACAAACTTGCTTATGGCCAAATAGAAGGCGACCAAGGGAGAATATATAAGCATAATACGATAAAAAAATCTTTATCTGCCGATTAAAAAATTGTAATCAAAATCACGAAAATGTTAAAACTATCACAAACTGACAGAAACAAGACCTGTAAGTGAGTTGATCCTACAATTAATTGTTAGTTGCTAAATTTGGTGCTATGTTACTTTTACTTCTAAATATTTATCATTGGGTTTTATTAATGTAACGTCCGATTTTTTAATAAGATTACATTTTGTTGCAGGATTCTTCAGTACTTATTGACCTAGAAGTTGCCTTTACTCGTAATTATTTGCTCTCAAAGATTTCAACAAAATTGTTGAGAATTTTAATAAATTTTTGTTTATTTGGACTATGGATGTGTGTGAAATTTTCTAGGTGCGCACATTTGCATACATTTATACTGTGATGGTGGTATACGTCATAGCATGTTTCAACTTAGGGATACCCATATGTAACCCTCGTTTCGACATCTAAAATATATGAAGATTAAACTAGAAATCGGCAAATTCTTTGGTGCAGACAGGCACTTGTCCGATACGTAGTGGCTCCTCCTCGTATTCATCGAAGTTGCTGGCGTCTCCATCCCCTTTACTCGGGGGAATGTACGGTGCAGAAATCTATATGAATCAAAAATGTTTCAAATTATAAAAGTTAAAATTTTTACGCAACTGTAAAAGTATAATACGAACTATTTTTATAGTTTTTTTGAAAAATACGAAATTGGACTATGAACTATATAAGTATTTATGCAGTCACACAACATTATAGAACTATCGTCATTTTCATGCTATTAAAATCTTCGGCCATTCATGCTAATCCTCAAGAGAATTTGAGCCGCAAATTTCATATAAGTAGTTATTATCTCCATCCCTGCAACCTACGTTTTTCAAATTGAACTCATCTGCAGATTCTCTAAAAGTTGGATTGCGTTTGGCTGATTGTCAACATTATGCAGTAACTTATCGGATTCAAAAGCGATATGCAGAGGAACACAGTAATTCACACACTTTAACAATCTGTATTCAGTTCATGTACACATGTTAATGGAAGCTTCTGAAATACGCAGTTCGATTTATTTTCTTGCTAGGATAGTCGCGAAAATATCTGTCTGGTTTGGAGAAATTTTTGTGGAAGACTTGAATTGTCTTTGAAGAAATTTACTTTCGTTTAGAAGCCTTGGTTAGCACACATTTATCCTAGGTTAGCTACGTAAGTAAACAGCCAGTTCTATCTACTTAGCGCTTTGACTATCTATTTCATATTTAAAAGCAGAAAGATATTGGACTTTACAAGTGCTATAAGTTGATACTTTTCAATTATGTTTAAGAGACGCTTTCTGTGAAAAACATTAGTCTTTGTATTAAAGATTCCTGAATTTGATACATGAATAATTTGTCTAGTAATCATTTTGGATGTCATATCTTTTAAATTGATGCGACTTCACTGTATTTTCTTCATGCTTGCCTTAATAACTATTCATTGGTTCCTGTATTTAAAAAAAGATTTTTTTGAGCAATAAAATCTCATGGAATTGAAAATCCACCGACTAGATTTCCTTTTTTCCGTTAAACAAAGTGTATATCTGTTTTGATAGAAATGAAATTCAACATGCGTTTTAAAAATAGGTATAATGTCCAGTCTTTAAACCTTTAATCTACCATCTATCTGTTTTAAAATCAATATTTAGAGGAATGACAGTGAATTATATATAGGTATCCATGATTGTAATAAAACTAGTATTGGTGGCAAACACTTCCTAAAGCCTGAAAATTGTCCTTTTTCTTTAAGAAAAGATGAATTACATTGGACGATCAACTGAAAGGCAAAGCATGGACCAAAAAATTATATATTAGCAAACGATTAGAACCGTAAGAACATGATAAATAAGAGACACTGGAAGGTTCATATGACCCTGCTACATCAGGACTATCAGAAGATGGCGGTTCTCGGCATCTAGTAAATCGAGAGCCAACCGGATTCTGGTTGATTTTGAAAAAGGAATTAGGAATTGCGAGATCTATCGTTTGCCACATACTTTCTTCGTAATTAAATGTCCAAAACAAATTTGACCATAAACAGAATATTACTTATTAAATTCTTTGTTTGTGTGCGCATGTCTAAACCTGCATATGCGTGCCTCATTTGGGTGAATTGTTGTATAATTTGTATAAGCAATCCGAATTTATAGCCAAATATTTGTCTATAATTCCGTTAGGAGGAAATTTGGCGTGAAATTGCCTGGTTTACTGTTGTTTCAAAATACTTTTCTAATAAAGTTATGCTTCAATTTACAATTTTTTCGCTAACCACATTTTAAAAAGAATATATTTTGAACTCGGAGTAGTATATGTAAATTTCTTTTTTTCTAGCTCTGTTAAGTCGATAATAATGCACACCATGCTTGGGTTTTAGGTATTTCGAAAAGGGAAAACGTTATAATAATGCCATATAAAAAGTCTTAAAATATAATATTGAAATTTAAAAAAATACGTGTGAGTAAAATTTGCAATATTTTTAAAGTTTACGTTTGATGACATTTCTTGCTGCTTGATAAATAATAAATAATATTTCGTGAGCTAGATAGGCAATGCTTCATACAAACTTTTAAAATAAGCAGCGTAAATCATTTTAAACATTTTACATTTTTTGCTATACCGGAAAATGTTTAGAATATGTGTGGTCATTTTAATGAAATTAATATTTGCATTTTGGTTTAAATGTTTAAATTATTAACATGAGTCTGATTGGTTGCTTAGTCTAAGCCAAAGCTATAAAAAGCGAGAAGTTTTGCAAGTAATTCAGACATCTCCATTCGACTCTCCGAGTGCGTTTAGGATATGTGTGGGCATTTTAATGAAAATAATATTTGAGTTTTGGTTTAATTGGTCAAATTATTAACATGAGTATCATTGGTTGCCTAACCTAAGCCAGAGATATAAAAGCAAGTAATTCAGACATCACCATCCGACTGTCCGAGCGCGTTTAGGATATTTGTGGCCATTTTAATGAAATCAATATTTGCATTTTGGTTTAATTGGTCAAATTATTAACATGAGTATCATTGGTTGCCTAGTCTAAGCCAGAGCTATTTAAAGCGAGTATTTTATTAGTAGTTAAGATATCTCCATTCGGCTGTCAGGGTTTTGTCATTATGTGTTGTCAGTTATTTGAAAATAAAATGGGCATTTTGGTTAAGTTTATAAAATTGTTAATTTTTGCCTGATTGGCTGCCTAGTCTAAGGCAGAACTATCAAAAGGGGGAAGTCAAATTAGTTCCTGTTAAGCTACATATGAAAGTCACGTGTAGCCTGGCAACTCCTTTTCTCATTTGTATCCGTCCGAAACAAAACAATTATATAAACAAATGAGATTGGTGTTTATCTCAACTTCGCAAATTTAATTTAAAGAATTCTGTGACTGCTCGTATTATCAATGTTTTATTACCTAGACTGATGGACAAATTAAAATTTAAGTAGAAGCCGCAACGGGAGTATCGCCAATATTATTAACATCAAAACCGTCAGAAACTGCTCAACCACAGGTGCAGTTAAAATTGCATGCTGAAAGTTAAATACTGTTTGTTGCGAAGACCTAATATATATACAAGTATGTATTAGGTTTTGCGAACCTAGTAACAAATTAGTTCAGTTGTGACCAGAAGGATAAACCAAAGGCAGCATGAACGGAAAGTATAATCTCATGCACATTCGTTTCGTGCTTACTGGCGACTCATCAGTAGGAGCCGGTATTACGCCCTTTAACCACTATATATTTGGTAGAAGAATGTGGAATAATAGGACGGTACAATCTCCTAGACGAATGTGTAAACCTGTAATAGTGAAGCTAACATAATCTGAAGTCAACGACAATACGACTTCAATGCTAACTCACACTATATAATATATATACCGAGTCTGTAAAGGATACTAACACTATGGCTATTGTGTTAGTAACTGATACCTTTTTTGAAATCGATGAGTACCGGATACTAACACTATGGTTTCCGAGTCGGTACATGATACCAACCTGTTGGATATAAATTTATGCTAAAGTTCACCCAAATTGAGAATTACAACAATTTCCGAACACCTGTTACTCCAGTTAAACCATACACTCTGGCCTTCATCGATATCAGTTATCACATTTCGCGGTAAGCATGACATCATTCAATTCAATATATTACAGTTAAATACTGTTTGTTGCGAAGAACTAATATATATGCAAGTATGTATTAGGTTTTGCGAACCTAGTAACAAATTAGTTCAGTTGTGACCAGAAGGATAAACCAAAGGCAGCATGAACGGAAAGTATAATCTCATGCACATTCGTTTCGTGCTTACTGGCGACTCATCAGTAGGAGCCGGTATTACGCCCTTTAACCACTATATATTTGGTAGAAGAATGTGGAATAATAGGACGGTACAATCTCCTAGACGAATGTGTAAACCTGTAATAGTGAATCTAACATAATCTAAAGTCAACGACAATGCGACTTCAATGCTAACTCACACTATATAATATATATACCGAGTCTGTAAAGGATACTAACACTATGGCTATTGTGTTAGTAACTGATACCTTTTTTGAAATCGATGAGTACCGGATACTAACACTATGGTTTCCGAGTCGGTACATGATACCAACCTGTTGGATATAAATTTATGCTAAAGTTCACCCAAATTGAGAATTACAACAATTTCCGAACACCTGTTACTCCAGTTAAACCATACACTCTGGCCTTCATCGATATCAGTTATCACATTTCGCGGTAAGCATGACATCATTCAATTCAATATATTACAGTTAAATACTGTTTGTTGCGAAGAACTAATATATATGCAAGTATGTATTAGGTTTTGCGAACCTAGTAACAAATTAGTTCAGTTGTGACCAGAAGGATAAACCAAAGGCAGCATGAACGGAAAGTATAATCTCATGCACATTCGTTTCGTGCTTACTGGCGACTCATCAGTAGGAGCCGGTATTACGCCCTTTAACCACTATATATTTGGTAGAAGAATGTGGAATAATAGGACGGTACAATCTCCTAGACGAATGTGTAAACCTGTAATAGTGAATCTAACATAATCTAAAGTCAACGACAATGCGACTTCAATACTAACTCACACTATATAATATATATACCGAGTCTGTAAAGGATACTAACACTATGGCTATTGTGTTAGTAACTGATACCTTTTTTGAAATCGATGAGTACCGGATACTAACACTATGGTTTCCGAGTCGGTACATGATACCAACCTGATGGATATAAATTTATGCTAAAGTTCACCCAAATTGAGAATTACAACAATTTCCGAACACCTGTTACTCCAGTTAAACCATACACTCTGGCCTTCATCGATATCAGTTATCACATTTCGCGGTAAGCATGACATCATTCAATTCAATATATTACAGTTAAATACTGTTTGTTGCGAAGAACTAATATATATGCAAGTATGTATTAGGTTTTGCGAACCTAGTAACAAATTAGTTCAGTTGTGACCAGAAGGATAAACCAAAGGCAGCATGAACGGAAAGTATAATCTCATGCACATTCGTTTCGTGCTTACTGGCGACTCATCAGTAGGAGCCGGTATTACGCCCTTTAACCACTATATATTCGGTAGGAGATTGTACCGTCCTATTATTCCACATTCTTCTACCAAATATATAGTGGTTAAAGGGCGTAATACCGGCTCCTACTGATGAGTCGCCAGTAAGCACGAAACGAATGTGCATGAGATTATACTTTCCGTTCATGCTGCCTTTGGTTTATCCTTCTGGTCACAACTGAACTAATTTTTTACTAGGTTCGCAAAACCTAATACATACTTGCATGCTGAAAGGTTTGTTTTGCTACATCACCCATCTATATTGTACTATGACCACTGTCACATGGACTTAATAAAGTAAATTAATAACATCTATTAAAAATAAACAAGTAAGCAAAACCGGAATAAACTAAAATGTTAGTGCAGCGAATAACAGGGTCTCAATTATTTTTGCCATCTACTGCAAAGCTCAATCAATTTCTAAGGATAACACACTCACTTAAACCAACATCTTATTTTAACTTTTAAATCAAAAACACCTATGTATATTATAATACACATAATTTACTTAATGCGAGAGATATTAGTTTTTTTGGAATTACGTAGTTAATTTAACCAAATATAATGTACTCCAGATGATTGGCTTTAATTACCACAAGTCAGCCTATTTGTCTACATCAAACGTAAATTCAGGTGCTCAAGTTAAAGTATTTTACCAATATTATTAACATTAAATCAAAATTAATACAACTTTCACGATATAACGAGTATTCATACCATTATATGTATACGAAGGTTGCCGTTAGAACAGGACTTTATTCTTATCAGGGTGAAGTGCATACAATATGTACTCCCTTTACTGTAATGAGACTTTTCATTAGCATGGTTAATTAACAATTGCAAGCCATCAGCATTACATCATTATTGCAATTTTAAAATCAAAGAAAAATTGTGAGGAACAATTCACATCATTGAGACATATTTGCAATCGTAATTAATGTGAAAACTATTAATCATTCTAACTTAGACGTAAGCGAATTTGAAATTATATATATATATATATATATATATATATATATATATATATAATTATTTTAGTAAGTTACGATTTGATTATATACATTTTTTGTTAAAATAAATATTACCTAAACTATAAAATACATGTAATCTTAAAAACCATGTTTGCATCCTACGGACAGTTATCAACCTCACGATAACCATGTATTAAGTGCAATTTAGAATTTATGCTACCTTATTATTAGTCAGTTTGGCATCCGTTAATGTCGCTTTCATTTTAATGCTCCAAATTTACTGCTACGATATATCATTATAAATTGGGCATTGTATAAATGAGGTAACTGACCTCAAATCAAAGTGCTATTGAAGAGTTTGATTATATGTGCATACTATGTACTATTTTGGTGTATTAGGAATGTAAATTAAACAATATTTAATGCATTTAAATATAATTTTTTTATTATTATTTAAAAAATATTTTTATCAACAACAGTCAAAGAGAAACCGCCATTAATGTCGCCATCAAGTATTATTTACCAATATACATGCGCAAGTTGTCGATCAACTTACGTAGGCCGATCGACCAGACGGTTAATTACTCGAATAAGAGAACATTTTAACTTAAACGCCTGTTTTAAATCAAATGGTGAATACACGCCGCCATTGCGCAACTCATCATGAACAACGCACGTATGTTCTCCAGACGTTGCATTCAAAGTAATTACTAAATGCAATAACAAAAGGGAGCTAGCCACATACATAGCCTAATGGGTTAACAAATTACAGCCGGATTTATGCAAGCAGAAGAAGCATGTTCAGGCATTGAGTTTGAACTGGATGTGACGCACCAATTGACAGGTTTCCGCTTTTTCGCACTCTCTCTATGTTTACATATTTCTATCTTGTTTTGCCTTCCAATTTATATATAAAGATATTTTCATTAGTAGATATTTGAGGAGATTATGCGAAAGAAACGTTTCTTGTATCAGATAAAATTTATTTTTGTTCTTGTACATAGGAAGGGTACAATGAATTATTATTATTGCTCTATTCGGATAAATATTTTAAAAAGAAATAAATATTCCGACTTCTCCCGTTTATTAGAAATATATCGGTTACCTTTGTTGGTATTCTTCATCATTTCATAGTTACACACAAATATTAAGAACGAACTAATAAAGCAAGACTGATAATCTATTAATCCTTTACAGTTATATTTTTATAAGGTAAACTCGCAATATCTGATTGAATTATTTCAAGAAATGCGCAATTTGCGCGCGCGTATGTGTGTTTATCTATAACCGCTGTGTTCAGCCAACTAAGTGAAATTACAGCAGCCGAATTTTAATTTACACTTTGCACGCGTTAGAAAAATGTATAAATTCTTATTATATGAAATGATTTAATATAAGGACGATCTCAACGGCTAGGGTGGGAAAGGGTCGAGGGCTACAGAACAGTAATGTCAGAGTAAGTGATCCAAACGTTAATAAAAAATAAGTGAAGGCTCATAAAGAAATTAAAGGAAATTTCCCAACAGACAAATGATCACTGTGTGGAAAAGCGATAACTAGAGTAGAAGTCTATTATGAAGACCGCTAAATTAATAGATGCAATAAGAAAAATTTATAAAATATAAAATTTTGAAGAATACTACTGTTATTAATTAATTGACCAGTAGCAAGTTCAAATTCCCACTAATATGTTAATTTGAAGACAACAAAGACAAACTTATACTGGAGCTAGTTTAGGTTTCACTTTTGTACAATCGTAGATTCTAACTCTTATTCGATACTGCGCAACAAGGCGAAACTAGCCATTTTTTCACCATTAATTCATTCATAATTTTATCGCTTTATTTGATTTCAATAAGCTTCTAGATCAATCTCCTCACCCTGCTATAATTACATAACGTTGTGCGTCTACCACCAAACCGAGTTACTTGTGCGTCCAGTCTCCACAATATGTCAGGGAAGATCAGAATTAGTAACATGCCTATACTTACATGCAGATCTGTATTCTCCTCCTCTAATCTAGTCAAAAGTATTAATCAAATACCACCACCCGCCCAATCATTTAATGCTTAATTGTATTACCTATATGTATAATTTGCGAAAGCTGTAAAAAGTTAATGTTAATGACTGAGTAGGAATTGTGCAGCCGAAATTTGCGGTCAATTACCATGTATACGAGACTACTAGAGGTTAGAGCCCTATACCTAATTTATGCTTTCCACATATATGCAATGCGGTTTGATCCGCGCAAGTCAGATTGCCGTCCTAATTTGGTGATGATCGTTGAAGATCGAAACGCGCCAGTGCATGCGACTGGTGGTTGCTTTTCTATATTGTTCGACAACTTTTCAAATGCAATGGGATTGGAGTTTACGTGAAGCTCTAACACTCATTTAAAGAATTGTTACCACCACCCGCGCAATCCTTGCTTGATTTATCAAATGGTTTTAGTGGAATTTCTACTTGCATTATTTTAGTGTCTTCCTGGTTTTGCCACTTAACATGGCATAATTTTGTTAAGGTTGTAGTTTATTTACATTGCTCCTCGCCTTAACCACAAAGGTCGCTCTTTATTGCGTTATTTCACAAGGCGCTATAAAACATATTGTCTAACGCGTTTAATTAGTAGATTGTGGTGCAGCTATTGAATTTTACTGAGTTGTCTGTACACTGCAGTTATAAACACAACACACATACGCGACGCTTGCCAATCTAGTGAAACATTAGTTATCTATTATCAGGCAATCAATTAAGAAGTATGCATAAACAGTCAAAAGAAATATTAGATTTGCTTTATTACATTGTTCCTATGACTTGTGATGAAAATGGACCGATGAATGTTACAGACGAAGATATTCGACATATTTCAGTAAAACAGAAGAACTTGGAACAAATTTGTGTTTGTACCAACATAGATAAGGTAATTCATATAAATTGTTGGCGAAAACAAATCATGCCATAATATTTACTTTGTGAAACATCTTCTAGATAAGAGTTTCGTCCTAATCGGACAACTGTTCAGTGATAGGTAGAATTCTTATATTTTGTAAATGTAATCGAATTAAATGTGTCCTCGCATATATTGCAAAAATGAAATATTTTTATGATATAATTATACTTCAAGTCTTACTAACTGTCTTTTGTACAGCTGAAATAATTTAAGCTGTTTGAATTTTAATCTGGTCATTGGCAATGCATTTTATTCGAAGATATTCTGTGCATTTTAATTATGCACAGAAAGAAAAATTACGTAACGATTGTCGAAGTGCTACGCGTCCAACTGGTTGCAATTGAAATATTGCATAAACATAATGTAATTTAGCATAATTTAAAATGAAAAGTGTATCCAACGATGTGCTTAGGTAAAAAAACAAATTAATTATCCTACTTTTTTCAATCAAGCATAATGTTAGTCGAATAATATTGCGAGTAAATTTCACTGTTGTATATAAATTATAGAAATAATGTCCAGAAGTTGCTTAAAGAACGAAAAGCCTAAAACATGCTTAATGAATATTTATATAATTAAGCGGACATTGATTGCGTGAGCGGTGATAGTCAAGGTTGCAATCTTGATATGAACACCTGACCCATTAAGACATGCATGTGTCAGTATAAACTAAGATTTGTAAAATATAGAACAGGCAATTCATTCAGTAGACCGGTTTCGTCCACATTGGTCTACTGGATAAATTACCTTTTCTACACTATACAATTCTTATTTTATACTGGCAAATGTATGCACTTAATGTGTCAGGTGTTTATATCAAGATCGCAACCTTGATTTTAGTAAATGCTTATTAAAGGTTGGGCACATCTGCGGTTTTCCGCAGTTGCGGTGGGCACAGCACATCATCGCAGTTAAAAGCCATTGTCTTTTCGCGATGTTGCTGATCGACCCACATTTTTACATAAAAGAGCAATAATTATAGGTTGGTTTATTGACATATCAGTTATTTTGTGAATGATTCTGAATGTAAATGTCTCTCATGAGGCGAAGTGTTATTTATCAGAACGATTTTATATTACCAGAAAAAAATCTTCTACTATTTTGAAGATATGAATTTGCAAAATTTGATTTAATCTGTTATAAACTGTAGTAAAATATATAAAGAACACATAATGTTGAACTATTGGTTACCGAGTGGCAAGCAGGTCGATAATAGTAAATTATGTTCCTCTTTTTGCATTAGTTACGGCATACCAAGTAGTAATTTTGTTGAAATTGTACAAAAAGTATATTCCGTATTTTATGAAAAAATCGTTATATCAGTGACAATAAAGGCAGCCTCAATAGAAAAATTATATTTAGAGCACACGCACACACACACACACACACACACATATATATATATATATATATCATCATGCACACCTACAAAAGCCAAAAATTGACTAAAACTTCACCGCTATATAACCATAAGAATCGAACATTTTAATTGTATTGTCCATGGTTACATAGATTCATATATATATATATATATATATATATATATATATATATATATATATATATATATATATAAATCATATTTTAATCGGCTGGCCACGAATACAAAACCTTATAACAATTTACTAGCATCCAGGCAAGGCCAAATACCCACTTGACCAGACTCAACAAACATTCGAATGGATTGACAACGAACTGAGGAAGAAAAAATAGCTGCGCATACGGTTCCACAACCATTGTTAACAGCAATAGAAATTTAAAACACCCTGCGCTGTTATCAAGGGGACAGAAAACAATTGTGGAACAAGGCGAAACGTAAGAAAACACTCGGGAAATAAAAAAATCGTACACTTAACAACTAACAATGTGAAGAGTTGGTTAATTCTCAATCATCTATATAAGAATGACAAGATCTCTGGCATCATTTCGCAATACAACGGGAAAGTCACCTACACGCAAATAGACACACTCACATTCACATACTCATATACCCTACCAATCAGCACGAATAAGAAATAGAAGTAAAACCGAGTCAGAAAAGTTGTCAGCCATATAAGTTTAAACCCAGGATGTAAATAAATGAAAGATTGTAAATTTATGTTTAGTAGTCTCGAAATAAATTGTCATTGTTATTAATGTGTTTTTTCTTCCTAAGAAATATATATATATATATATATATATATATATAGTCCATTGCCTTCGAATATTACACGGTGGCATTTCTAATTATGAAGAAAAAAACACATTAATAAAAAAGTGGATAAAGGACATTTATTTAAAAAAATGCTAAACTTCGCTTTAAAAATTTTTCATTTATATACAATCTGGGTTTTAGTTTGATTATGTGAGTGGCAACAAATCTGGCTCGGTTTTACTTCTATTTCTTGTTTGCGCTAATTGGTAAGTGTGTAAGCGTTTGTGTCTGTGTGTGCCTGTTTGCATATATTGCAAAGTGATGTCTGAGATTTGGTCATTCTTGTATTGATGGCTTGAGAGTTAACCAACTGTTCACATTGCACATTCGTTTCATGCTTACTGGCGACTCATCAGTAGGTGCCGGTATTACGCTTTTTAACCACTATAAATTTTGGTTAAGAATGTGGGATAATAGGACGGTACAATCTCCTAGATGAATGTGAAGCTAACATCATATAGTCTACGACAATGCGACTTCAACGCTAACTCACACTATATAATATTTATACCGAGTCTGTAAAGGATACTAACACTATGGCTATTGTGTTAGTAACCGATACCAACATTATTGTACCGAAGAGGTACATGGTACTAACACTATGGTTACCGAGTCGGTACATGATACCAACCTGGCCTTGATGGATATCAGTTATCACATTTCGCGGTAAACATGACATCGTTCAATTCAATATATAACAGTTAAATACTGTTTGTTGCGGAGAACTAATGGATATATGCAAGTATGTATTAGGTGTTGCGAACCTAATAGCAAATTAGTACAGGTGTGACCAGTAGTCGCATTTTCGAGACTTTATATGATGTTTGCTTCACTACTATAGGTTTACACATTCGTCTAGGAGATTGTACCGTCCTATTATCCCACATTCTACACCAAAGTATATCATGGTTAAAGGGCGTAATACCGGCTCCTATTGATGAGTCGCCAGTAAGCACGAAACGAATGTGCATGAGATTATACTTTCCGTTCATGTTGCCTTTTGTTTATCCTTCTTGTCACAACTGAACTTATTTGTTACTAGGTTCGCAACAACTAATACATACTTGCATATATATATATATATATTAGCTCTCCGCAACAAACAGTATTTAACTGTTCACCTAGTTGGCAGTTACATGTTCGAATGTTATTTTTTCGAGTGTAGTCTTTCGTTATATAAATCAACAAACACCTGGCACAAATATTCAAATCTTTCATCAACATAATATTCTAATCGACTTGCCACGTATCACACAATCAAACAACAATTTACTAGCATACAGCCAAGATAAAGCACTCATCGACCACTCTCAACAGACATTCGAACGGATTGGCAATAAACTGAAGAGGAAAAAGAAGCTGCACATACGGAGACAGAAATATCGAAACTATATGAGCATTCAACGCTGCAATTCGCACCTGCCTTGTTACCAAGTGGAGAAAACAAAAATACGGAACAAGGAGAAACGAAAGACGACACTCGGAAAAATGATATTCGTACACGTAACAACCAACAGGGCGAACAGTTAGTTAACTCTCAAGCTATAAATACAAGAATGACCAGATCTCAGACATCACTTTGCCCTACAGTGATAAAGACCTTTACTTGCAAACATGCCACACACAGACACAAACGCATACACACTTACCAATCAGACCAAACAAGAAATTGAAATTAAACCGATTCAGATTTGTTGCCATCCATATAATCAAATGAAAACCCAGGATGTAGTATTCTTGAAATAAATGGCCAAGGTCCATTTTTTTTAGTAATGTGTCTTTTCTTCCTAATTAGAAATATAGTG
>JAQBSW010004295.1:0-71051 GCA_029291075.1 Eudiplozoon nipponicum
CTCAACACCTGAATCCTGAACGTTTAAAAGAGTGTTATTCATAATAGAATATGTTAAAAAACTAAATAAAAAGGAGGAAAGTGAACAGCCTTGACGAAAACAATTGATGGTAGTAAAGTTTTGCGTTAATTCGCCGTAGACCTTAATGCGAACAGAAGTGTTTGCATAGAAAGCGCGTATAATATTGAAAAAGTTGATGGGCACAACAATTTTTGACAAAAAAACTAATAGAACACTGCGATCCACCGAGTCAAATTCACCCTTCAAGTCTAGAAAGACGGCGATTGTGGAAAGGCCATATACATGTCGCTGTTCAAGAACTTGCCTTAAGGTAAAAATATTATCTGCGATTTATTTGATTCCACCATTATCCGGGGGCTAGCGAACGCCATGTGACAAAACGTCTTTCATTGCGTCTGAAGATTGTGCTACTCATGTATATTCTATGTTCCGCGCAGCTGTCCAACAGTTGCTCACCATGAAAAATATTAGTGCGAAAGAGGATTAATCGAAATTACCCGATCTGAGTTATAGCTAAAGCAGTTAGGTTTCCTGTAAATTAAATAATTATTGATTGCGTGGGTGGTGGTAAAAGTTCTTTAAATTAAGTTTGCGAGCTTGAAGCAAACACCAATTCCATTGTATTTAACCAGTCGTCGACCAACATAGCAAAACTACCACCAGTCGCACGCACGGACACGTTTTGACATTCCATGATCAGCATCAGATTACGACGGCAAACTAACTAGCGAGGATAAAACCACGTTGCATATATAGGGAAAGCAATATTTGATATGCGGCTCTCACCTCTAGTAGTCTTGCATACATTGTACGTGACTGGAAATGTCGGTTGCACAATTTCTATGCAGTCACGAAAATTAACTGTTTGCAGCTTTTGCCACACACACACACACACACACACACATATATATATATATATATATATATATATATATATATATATATATATATATATACAATGAAATTAAATAATAATTGATTGCGCGGGTGGTGGTAGCAATTCTTTAAATCAAGTTTACGAGCTTAAAGTAAACCCCAATCCCATTGTATTTAGCCAGTCGTCGAACAACATGACAAAACTGCCGCCAATCACACTTCAATCTCGCAAACGTGGCTTAAAGAATTGTGACCACCACCCGCGAATTCACTTATTGTTTAATTGCATTTTCTATATATATGTTTGTGGCGAAAGCTGCAAACAGTTAATGGTCGTGACTACATAGATATTGTGTAGCCGACATTACCAGTCAAGTTCAATGTGTGCAAGACTACTAGAGGTGGGAGCCACATATCTAATTTTGCTTTCCATATATATGCAATGCGGTTTGATCGTCGCCAGTCAGTTTGCCGTCGTACTCTGAGGATGATCAAGGAAGGTCAAAACGTGTCAGTGCATGCGACTGTCGGCAGTTTTGTTATGTTGTTCGACGACTGGTTAAATACAATGCGATTGGTGTTTACTTCAAGCTCGCAAACTTAATTTAAAGAATTTTCCAGTAGTTGTCTTTCTTCAACAAAATATTTCGGCTGCCTTCTTCAGTTGGTCCATCCTTACCAGTTTTACAAAAAAAAATAATTAAGCAGAGGCGACAATTTCTCTGGCCATATTATTTATACTACAGACTGATCTTTCACTAGATAGTTGCGTGTCACATTTGTGTGTATTAATTTCCGAAACTGTTATGAGACAAGAGTGGCTGAGTAAGAACTTACCATTTGCATGTGTTAGGCTGTTTGTTTTATACACTCCAAAATCCACCCACCATTATCGTTGCGCATCGAGATTAAAGTGAATCTTCCAACAAAATGAAATTCTGCGTTACTTAAGCGTCCAACATTTGCATTAATGTCATCCATAACCAAGAGTATATCTGAACTTATAGCTTTACCTGGTATAGAACTTAAGTTTGAGTAAAATGCGTCTTTACTTTCGACTGTGCTGCAAACGGTGTGAGCATATACAGATACAACAAAAATGCAACGTTGAATAAGATCTTTATCATTGATTGTAGTAAATGTATTTAAACGTGCCGCACGAAGTCGGCTATTTACAGAGTTGCATTGAATTAAGCAAGCTTCAGCTCGCGTGCTAAAGACCATGCCGACACCTCATTTACCGACTTAATAAAACTCCGTTGAACCAACAGTTCGAAGAAAATGACGCGTAGATAAGGATGGTGCACCAAGTTTTGTAATGCTCTTTGTCTCCTGTATTCTAATTTGAGATACAAGCAGACATCGATTTGTAATTTATCTAACGCACGTGCAAGAGCATTTTTATATTCAGTTTTTAATGTGTGGACGGTAAAGCCTAACCAAGGTTTAATGAATTGTAGACTACTTGAATTATGTTCGATATTTGGCAATCTGATATTGAAGTCTGTAGTATCAGTAACACTCATTATATTCATAGCAAATAATAGAGCGCCATTTTTAGATGAAGAACAGGAAAGATAAGCAAATGAGGCAGATTCGGAGATTAAGGTGTCTGCAGTAGCTTGATTTCACTTACCCACCTTGCACGACTGAGCAAATAAGACGATCATTTTTATAATGCACGTCGGCCTACGCAGGGTGTAATCATTATGATTCCTATCGTTCATTGTTTTTCGTGGGCTGTTATAAAATACTAGGTCGCCCATTTCTACGATAAATAATTTTTTATGGACTGTCAACAAAGCAGATTTGAAACACAATATATATTTATATTGCACAATCGAAGACAAGGCAATGCAGACCAGGCCAATTCACCGGACCATTCAAAAAACATTAGAGGCTGTTGGTAACCTAGAATAAGGTTAATAAAGGGAATTCGGCCCCTGAATAAAAGAAAGTCCGTCGTTGGTGTTCGTGATACTAAGAACGTTCAAAGATGACAAATATCAGCGGCTAAAAAGCATACTATTAATGCCGGTAAAGGTTTAGTGTTGTCGGACCAAAAGCTAGGTGTCTTCAAAAATCAGGTAAGCAAATTCTGGACAGTACGTGATGAGTTCCAAATCAGGACGAAATCAGTCTACTGGATGAATTGCCTTTTCTACACAATAAAATTCTTAGTTTATACAGACAAATGTATTTAATTAATGGGACAGTTGTTTATATCAAGTTCGCAAATTTCATAATAGTAAATCTTATCACGGAAAGCGCAAACAATGTTCGTTTAATTATATAAATGTTCATTTTAATATCACTTCCACATGTAGTGCCGTGTCTGTTCAGTATTGACAAATTGGGGATGGTTAGTTGGAACTTTATGGCTAAATGAATGCTATGTAGGCTCTACCTAAAGGAAAGGCCAACCAAGACACATTGATTATTATTTAACTGAAAGTTGTGTGTAGTGTGCGTCAGGATGGCTCAGTGGTTAGAGCACGACATTCTGATGCAGACGTGCCAAGGTTCGAGCCCTGAATGCGACAAATTCTGGCCAGTACCTGATGAGTTCCCAATAAGGACGAAACTTGTCTACTGGATGAATTGCCTTTTCCACACTATAAAATACCTAGTTTACACTGAAAAATGTACGTATTTAGTGGGTCAGGTGTTAATATCAAGTAGATCAGGTAAGCCAGTTATATTTGAGTACCGTTAGGTAAAATAAATGGAAATTTAGCTAATAACTAACCACCTGACTTTGCGTGCATCAAATGTATAAGGATATTTTCTAATTGATGAAAAATGAATCCAGCATGTTTGGTTAAGTTACTTTAATCAATAGGTTATTGTAGACCTATAATTTTTCCATCAATATACAGAGCATTGCTTTTTCTTTTTGATGCTATCTAGAATCATACATTCTCACATAAACTGAAGTGTAGATCGCTTTCATGTTGGGTTCAAGGAGTGCCTATCTAATGAAGGCCGAATTTTCCAGGTCTCTCGACTTGACACTGCGTATCACCAGACTGAATGATGTTTGTACATTCATAGCCCTCGGTTAGTGCGGATATGTTTCTGTGTTATCAAGTAACTGATACCGCGAAAAACTGTATCAGGCCGTGAAATTGTTGATCCAACATTTTTACGGATTCAACCATCTAACACTTGCGTCGGTATTCTGACTAGTGGGATGTCTAAAAGGACTTCTTGAGCTGCCGTTCAACCAAATCCATTGACACTCCACATCGCGGTTCAATGGTCATGGTGCATCAAACCACGAATGAAAAAAACGCGTCTGCTGTCAAAAAAAGGCCCAGGAATAACAGGCTCCGTGCAATCGAACTATTTTGGCCGGTACGCCACCGTTAAGCATAGTCCGCCAATACATCTAGCGCGATACAATCATAAACGGCGAATAATCCAAGAAAAGCAAAAATGTTGAATAGCCGGTAACAATAGCGTAACTCAAGAGTACGGACTAATTATCCAATTTCCGGTCGAAAAATTGCCAGCGTCAACCTAATTCACTTCTCTTGCTCGTCATGTCTCCTCCAGAGGATAAAAGTACTGATCATCTTTGATGCAGTACCACAACGGAACAGTTCCATTCATTTGGGATAGATTTCTCACTCCGAGTTGTGACAATTAGCTTGTAATGATAGTTCTAAAATTTTATTCAAAATTTAAAAATTACAGAGCCAACCAGTCCGACGGTTTTGCGGCTCCTCATGGAACTGCAGATCTCGGTCGCTTCAACAGAAGCAGTTTACTATTTACGTTTTGTAACAAGATGGATGAATCACTTTATCGCTGACCGTGCAGTCTGCAATATATGAAGAATCTGGAAGATGTTGTAAATGCTTAAGGCGCTGCGATTCAGAAATCGGAGTACCACTAGTTCCTTAGCATAATGATCACTACTAATAAGTCTGATCTGAACATAAAATTCGAATAAGATGTTATACTCCAACGCTGCTTCCACTAATTAGCAACAATAAGCCAGTGTTTTACCTTATTCTCTGTGCAGCTGAGAGTAAAGACTGCTTAAATTTACGAACCAGAATGCGATTTCTTCTAACCTTACTAGTTTTTATGGTTTATACTCTATACGCTTGATTACGATATCGACAAGAAATTTCATAAAAATAAGTTGCTTGCAATGGTGCGGAAATTTTCATTTCTCAGCTCTGATACTAGTAAACAATTAGTTTCCAATCAACGTAGTTTTCATTTTGTTTTTGTCGTATTAAAGCTTCGTTTATCACAGGTTCCAATAATTTTAAAGGCTAATGCTTTATCAGAACAATTGATAATTTTTTTATCCCTGCGCTCTATCTTTGAAAATTAATATCATCAAGCTCCTTATTATTCTGTATTTAGAATTACATTTCTTATTCGAGGATGATTAAAATATAAAATTATGGGGAATTCATCAGTATGTCATATTTCCATAAATATAGCCACTTATCAATTTAACGGTCAAAATGTTAATATATCTTTTCTAACCTGAACGTCAAGTCACTTATTTGATTAGCTGGTCCAAAAAAAATTATCTAATTCATTATAGACGCTAGTTTGTTTTATATTTGTTTGCTTAAGCTGAATACATTACATATTTTCACACGTTTTATTTTTTTATTAAGATTTCGAGAAGGAGCCCCATAAAGGAACTTCTGTCTGTTGAATTAAATTGTAAAATTTATCAGGACAGATGCTTACGTACGTTAGAATTTGCCATGCACAGTTTATGGCAAGACAAAAGAGAAGAACAAAATAAAGTATTCAACTTTTGTATGTAGTTATTAAAATTTACAAACGAATGTTGACACTTAATTGAGACAAACTAGAAAATGGGGCCTTTTCATTTTCATCAGTTCTGCTAATATATGCGTTGGTCTATCTAGTGCTAACAAAATGTTGGTAGCTTACTATCGAGGACAGATGCCAGAACAACTATTCCATAAAAATTATTTAAATATGATTTGCGAGCTTGAGATAAACACCAATCTCATTGTATTTAAAAAGTGATCATAAGTGCATTGAATCTAGAGATGATAATGAAATTAACCACAATGGCTTGATCTGATGAAACGAGATTGGGATCGACATAAGAAGATAATGCAGTTAAATTTGCTTCATCCATACGCACATAATGCGTTAATCGTGTTGTCAACCACAATTTTGGAATTCAGCAGGCGTTGGAACATTACAATGGAGGCCAAGTCAGGATCGCCTGAATACTGCTTATATAGTCGCTACGACATTGCAAAAAAGTGCCGCTCCAGAAATTGTTCTTCGCTATGTACGAGAAAGCTGTGTGATGTAGAATCCCGTTTCAGAATTCAATGCTGGACGCTAATTATCCAGTCGCCCTTGAGATTTGTTAATGCGAGCAAACAAATATTGCATTCTGCTTCGCGTTCAATTGATGACCTTGGTTGAAAGAGATGTATCACAAATTTGTTGGTAGGTTACCTAAATCGTGGTTGTGATTTTGGTCTAAAAACCTAGGGCATTATTTAGAAACATTTGTCAGTATAACCTAGGTGTGGTATAGTTTGGAAAAGGCAATTCATCCTGTAGACCGGTTTCGTCCTTATTGGGAATTCATCACGTACTGTCCAGAAATTGCCGCGGTCAGGGTTCGAACTTGGGCACGTCTGCTTCGGAATCTGGTGCGCTAACCACTGAGCCACCTGGCCGCACATTACACTACACACAATTCGCAGTTATATACTAACTAATGTAACTTGGTTAGTCTATTTTTCCTTTAGGTGGAGCTTATATGGCATCCATTTAGACCCAAAGTTCCAACTAACCAACCCAAATCTGTCATTATCGAACACATACCACGTTACATGGGGAGGTGGTATTGAAATGCACATTTATATAATTAAACAAACATTAATTGTGCGGGCGGTGGTAACAACGAAAATGGTTAATCAAGATGGTCATGCGGTGAGCTGTGGTTTATATCTAGATGCACACTACGAAATATCAGCCTTCTCGGCCGATTAAGGAGAAGGTGTTGTAGTACAGCTAGACAGAGTTGAATGACTCGTTAATCGTTATTAATCAAATGTCTGATTTATTTGTAGAGCACCGGCGAAAATTGAGTCGTAAACGGCTAAATACTTTAACATATTTATCTTTGGCTCCATGTAAATATTTATGTGGACATATTGGTAGGAATCACATAAGAATCTTTAGCTATAATTTTCGATTTAAACTTGGCTAATGTATAATGTAGTGCTGATTTTCAGACCGCGCTGTTATAAGTGTAATTAACTATCAATTCCGCTTTCAAATTTTGGTTTTTGACAGTACGTATGTGGTATAGGGACTTTAATTTAACTAATTTCTGAAGCATTAGGTCGTTCAGAACGGCGTAGATAGCAAGAGTCGCGTAGAGAAAATTTTGTTAAGTTTCTATATGTGCTATTTTGGATTCATTGTCAAAATTAAAATTGTGTGCTTGCATTGAATTGTTTTAAAAACAATTATGTAATGAAGCTATACATAAGTCGACAATATTTGTTATACACACACACACACACACACTTATCTAGTAAAAAGTCAGTTACGGTTACAAAATCTACCATTATGTATAAATGAATCAGTATAAACTAAGTTTACCATTGGACTTAATAGTTGCTAAGTTCCTGGTTGAGTGAACTTGCCGTTGAAAAAGCTTCCAAATTAGGAAACCGAAATAGCTGGAGTAAAATTGAAGAAACTGTATGTAAAGAACTTGTTTCGCAAAGAAAATGCCAGGTAATAAGTCGAAAATGTTTACCATGTTTAGGTTCAAATCTTATTATTATTATTGGTTTTACTTCTGTATTATGAATGAGGCGGTGTTTCTTGACAGATGGACAAACTGTACCAAAAGTAGACGGGAAGGTATTTTCATTATAGAGGTCAGATTATGGGGCAAAAGCAGCTATAGGATGGAGAAATTTGTGGTTGTTCAACGAGGCTCAAACCGGGATCTGATCTGAATTACGTCGGTGAATGAAATCGAGGCAACATCGGTTAATGCTGTTGCGACGAAGGCATTAGAGGCAATTACGCAGTAAAGAACACCAGGAGTACGCTCAACACTTTCTAACAAGATGAATCTAATTACCATAATCAAGGTTGTGATCCTGATATAAACACCGGGCCTATTATATACAAACTTGTCAGTACAAACTAAGTATTTTAACGTGAGCCACCCTGCCGCAGTGCAGCTTAGTGGTTAGAGCACCAGGTTCCAAAGCAGACGTGCCCAGGCTCGAGCCCTGTCCGCAGCAAATTCTGGACAGTGTGTTATGAATTCCCAATAAGAACGAAACCGGTCTTTCGGATGAATTGCATTTTCTACACTATAAAATTCTTAGTTTATACTGACAAATGTATGCACATAATGGGTCAGGTGTTTATATCAAGATCGCAACATTTATTTAAATAATTGTGATCGCCACCCGCACAACCAATGTTTGTTTAAAATAAATCCAGGCGGCTGCTCGTGACATTTTGATGGGAACTAAAGAAGGCTGTGTTGCATAAGCGCTTCGTCGCCGAAATGAAATGAGGCATCTAATTAGCTCTACTTTGAATTGGTTTGCTAGTCTTTGTAGCATTATTTTTTAACTAGTATCTACATCCTACTTTTGAGTTCTTCATGAGAACTGTGGAGACGTTCAAGCCAGATTGACTTGACCGTCGGTAGATGGGAAAGAGGCTTCATTGTAGAAATCCGACTATGAGGTCGTGGCGGCTATAGGATGATGCAGCAATTTTAGGCGGCCGTAATAGGTGTAAGCCATTACAAACATTAGTATGAATTTCGCTAATAGATACGATAAGTGGCATAAAGATTTACTTGAAAATAAGCATTAACTACGATTTAAAATAAACATGTTGCGCGACGGGAAATAGATAATTTACCTGATTTTCGGATTGCGTACCGAAATTTGTAATTTCACTGGGATGAGTGTACACGTGCATTAACTGACTACTCCTCAATCCAAAACAAACGAGAACACATACACACAGGCATGACGTACGCTTATCTAGTGAGCTGTTAGAAATTGTCATTAAATCACTGTAATCTCATTGCGAAGAGTGTATACATGCAAACATATACACAAACCAATTTAACATACACTTTCCTAGCATGTTTAAAAAAAACGTTATGCTTAAGATATCTAACAACAAGTATAAATGAGGCAGTTTAAACTAATATCTCCACTTCACATACTGATTGTCAACTTAGTGGGAGATGTTTTTGCCATTGAAAAAGGCTTCCGAAACCGGAAGTCGAAATATCTGGAAAAATCATGATGACAGTGGATTCAAATATTCTGTTACGCAATCCGAAAATCAGTAAATTTACTAATGATTGTTTCAATAGTAAGACAATGATAATGATCAATTCGTTGAAGTATCTGGCACAGCCTACCATTTCATGTAGAACAAAACATGGCACTACCAATTACACCACGAACGTTATCAAACAAAGACAGTTTCAGATCATTATGACCCGCAGCTGTAGGAAACTTTAAAACTGAGATTGCATTCCGCCTATACAATTATGAAGACGGTTAGAGATTTAATTTTCACACTGAGAAGCTCCGAGGATTCAACAAGGTACAGGCGACCAAAAGTATACTTCAGTGCTCTGCCCACTGATCTAGACGACATTTAAACGGTCACATTACGATGAATTGTTGTTTTGAAAAGCATCCATATTCTGAGACTTGTTGTGCACATTAATTGGAGTACTTTTGTCAGTGACCGAATTCAAACTCATTTCCTCTCTACAACAGAAATATTTAAGGAATGATTTTAGAACATGCATTAGATTGTGCCGAATAGATCTATGGTTATCAGTATATGCTGCACAAGGAGAAATTTGCGTCTACTTCGAGTACCTAATCAGCCTTATCAAATATAATTGTAAATAAAATGACGACTAAAAATTGTTTATCTTATCACCAATGCGATCATACAAAATTTCTGTTCGTCGGATCTACTTCGGATGCATTTCTTTAAATCAAGTTTTCGAGCTTGAAGTAAGCACCAATCCCATTGTATTTAACCAGTCGTCGAACAACATAAAAAACTACCGTCAGTCACACGTACTGACGCGTTTCAACCCTCAATGATTATCACCAGAGCTCGACGACAAACTGACTAGCCAGGAATAAACTTCAATGCAAATATATGGAAAGAAAACTTGAATCGTCGGCTCTCAACTCTAGTAGTCACACATACATCGTACTTGACTGGAAAGGTCAACAACACGTCACGTTTTAGGAAGAATAAAATAGAGCAAGTAATGCATAATAATACTACATATCAAGTCGATACGCATCAAAGTAAGAATAAAATTCTTAGATCGAGTAGAGTCCAAAGTTGTCTGGAAGGGAGACGGCGCCAACTGGTACAACCCTACACACCACCCAAAAGGTTTTGCTATCCAATTGTAATTTATGTAGTGAAAATTCAAAACTAAATGCAAATTTCAGCATTTCGTGTAAAGTTAAGAAGCGGACAGCAAGAGGCCTTTCTATCATATTTGCTGCACTCCGTCAATATGCAAATACAAAGACATAGGCGACTAATGGTTTGTAACCGAAACCGGCCATTTTGGGACAATTGATAGCATTCGTAGGTCGGTAAAATCATTATTCTTTTACATTCCCAAGCGCACAGCGTGTGTTTCACTAATTCATGGGGTCTCACTGGTCCTGTCTTTCTTAATATTTCCACATGTTTATTGTCCGACGAAAATGATGTAGTACCGAATTTTCTTCGACGTTTCAGTGCGTCTTTAATCGCCCCATCGTTGGGATATTACTTTTACTTTACTGCGGCTGGCTCCTTTTAGAGGATAAGCCGGCTCCATTGATATCCCGGATTAAACCTCTCCATGCCGGGCGGTTGGCAGCCATTTCGGAACATAAAGAGGGCCAATGACGCTCCCAGTGACGCGGACCATAAACATTGCGTAAACCTAGGAGTTCCATGTCCGATTTGATTGTTGCAAGCCATGTCTTCAGTTGTCCACCTCGGCGGCGGCGCCAGTTTGCACATTGACCTGGGTTCATCACCTGCCGTACCATTTCGTCTTCGGGTTTGCGTAGTACGTGCCCGAACCATTGAAGTCGACGATGTTGGATCCAGACGGATAGTTGCATGATGTCACCGCATTGGTGACGAACAGATGCGTTCGACACTCGGTCCATCCATTTTGTCTTTGTGATGTACCTAAGGCACCAATGGTCGAATACTTCGAGCTTTTTGGAGTCCTCAGAACGTAATGGCCAAGTCTCACAGCCATACAGTAGCACAGGGCGAACAGTAGTCTGGTAGACTCGGATTTTCGTTTTGAGGCTGATTTCACTTCTTCTCCAAAGTGAGTTCTTCAATTGTAAGAAAGCAAGTCTGGCACGGTCGATGCGTGTTCGGACTTCATTCTTTGCTTGACCAGTTGGAAGTATTTTTGAGCCAAGGTACGTAAAATCGTCGACTGTTTCGATTGGGCTGTCGTACACCGTGAGCTGCTCATCAGATGAAGATACACCGATGGCGAAGGCTTTCGTTTTGTCGGCATTGATTTCCAGACCAACGGCTGATGAAAACTGGGCCACTTGATCCAAAACGGCTTGCATGCTCCCAAAGCTGTCAGCAAGGAGAACAACATCGTCTGCGTAATCAACATCCGTCAGCCATAGGTTATTTGATACTTGAACGCCTCGGAACTCAGTTAGCGCGTTGCTCAGAATCCAGTCAACCGCATAATTGAACAATATGGGTGACAAGGGACATCCTTGTCGAACCCCTGTGTGCAGACTGAATTCATCCGATTCTTCTCCGTAAACACGTACTCTGGCTTTGGTGGCTGCATAGTAGGCCTTGATCAGATTGACGAGTTTTATGGGCATACCGTCGAGCAGCATGATGTTCCATAGGGAGTCGCGATCAACAGAGTCAAAAGCAGCTCGGAAGTCAATAAAACAAGCGACGGTTGGTTGTTGAAATTCGTTGCGATGTTCCAAAACTCGCCGTAATGTAAAGATCTGATCAACACAGCCTTTGCCTGGGCGGAATCCACCCTGATTGGGACGGGTACGGACATGCCGCTCATTACAGAAGCGGTTCAATAGAATCGACGCCAACAGCTTGGATGCGGTGTTGAGAAGACTGATACCACGGTAGTTTTCGCACCTTGATCTATCACCCTTTTTGGGAAACGGTAGCAGGATTGACATTCCGAAGTCTGACGGGCATGCTTCTTGTTCCCAGATAGAAGAGAACAGTCGATGGATTGATGGCAGTAGTGCGCCTATACAGGCCTTGTAGATCTCTGCAGGAATTCCATCTTCACCGGGGGATTTCTTGCTCTTCATGCGCTGGATGGTCGTAGCGATCTCAACCTCAGTTGGGGAAGAGCAGTCCACATCGTAGCTGGGTGTAGATGTTGCAGGTGGTTGCGGTGGGGAGCGGCCACTGTATGGTCGGTTCAATAACTGCGAAAAATGTTCAACCCATCTTGCGATTTTGCCATTGACATCAGAAATCAAGTCTCCTGTTGCGCTGCGTAGAATTGTCTCTGCATTGCGCTTACCGGATGCTTTACGTATAAGACGGAAGAGACCCCCGAAATCACCGACGTTTGCAGCCGATTCCATGGCGGAAGCCATTTCATCCCAGTACTGCTTACGGTCAGCCCGAGCAGACCTCGTGGTTTCACGTCTCAGGTGGCGATAATTAGGCGCGTTATTCATCCGGGCATCTCTTGCTTTTTGTGACGCCCGCATCGTGCGTTCAGAGATCCAGTCTTTATGGTGACTTTTGATGGTTCCGAGCGTTTCAAGCGCAGCTTGCTGAGTAGAGAGTTTCAAGTTATTCCATTGATGCTCCACATTGGTTTTATCTACGGCATGAGTTCCACCGTCAGCGGCAGTCAACTTTGCAGTGATTGAGGCAGATAGCGCTGTACAACGGGATGGGTCCGTTAGGGCAGCAACATTCAGGCGTTTCGTAGGTTGACGGCGCCGTCGGGACTTGAGATGGAGCCTCAATTTGGCACGTACTAGAGTGTGGTCGGACCCTCCTCGGTTGCCAGTTTCAGCTCCTCGGTATGACCTGCAATCTTCGACAGAAGACATCCAACGCGACCGTACCAGAATTTAGTCGATCTGATTGGCTGTGTGACCATCGTTTGAATACCAGGTGAGCAAATGCTTCCGAGGGTGTTGGAAACGCGTATTGGTAACGCACATATGGTTGACTTCTGCAAAGCTGATAAGTCGCTCTCCGTTCTCGCAGCGCTCACCTAGACCAAACTTTCCCAGTATGTGTCTGGTGGATGAGTCAGAAGGTCCTGTTCGTGCGTTCCAGTCACCAGCAACAAACAGTATGTCGCCTCTGGAAATTCCGTTGATGGTCTCTTGCAATTGGTCGTAGAACTCATCTTTCACATCTGAATCAGCTGCGAGGGTTGGTGCGTAGACGGCTACGACTGTGATGTTAAAAGGTTTCCCTCTCAGTCGGACCGTTGCGATCCTCGGTGATACAGGATTCCAAGCCAGCATGGCTCTCTGCGCTGTAGGACCAAGTAAAATGGCTACACCGTGTTGTCCGGACCCGTCAACTGGTCCGCTGTGATGCATCAAGTATGTTGATTCTGCCGACGGTACTTTTATCTTCGTTGATCCCGTGCCGGGCAGTCGGACTTCAGACAGGCATGCAACTTCAATCTGGTAGTCATATAAAGATTTGGCCGTGATTGCTTGGCTGCCGATATCAAGCAATGTTCGAACATTCCAACACCCGAAATAAATAGGTGTTTTCGCGCTGATAAAACCAGATAGCTTTTCACTTGACACCCTAGCCTCTGGGGGAGCACAGGGCGCGTCGCTTGCCGGGGACGCCGTAGCATGATCGGTATTCATAGATTGTGACATTTTCATGGAGTTTCTTGGGAATTTGGTACAAGTGGTGTCCCCTCACCACTCGGCTTTTTGATCGAGGACGCACCTCTAGCCTTTGCACATCCAAGCGCAGTCTGCAAGGCAGCAGTAAGTTGTATGGTTGCCGGTGGCTGTTGAGAGCTCATTCGCCATTCGGAAGTACGGGGTACTGTCCAGGAGTCCATGTAATCCTGTGGCTGTTGTCCCCTTTTGTGGCGGGGAACACACGCCGAGTCATGGTGCCGTCGTCGGGCTCATGTGGTATTTTATAGGAGATCCGATTGCCGGTCGGAGATCCACCACGCCCTGGTGACACCACCGCCATAGCCCCGTTAGCCCATGTACGATCGATCATCGAAACATGGTTGACACCGTCGTACCACGTTGAGGAGGGGATGGTCTTTACCACTACCATCATCATTACTATCACCACCGTTATCACCATAATCACAAACATTATCACTAACAAAATCATCATCATCATTATCTCCACTGTCATCATCATCATCAACATAACCACTATCACCATCATCCTCATCATCATCATCATTATCACCACCGTCATAATAAAAATAATAGTAAACAGTGTCGTTATCAACGACGTCATCACCATTTTCACCACCACCATATCATAATCATCATCATCATCATTATCAATATTACCACCGCTATCATTATCTTTACCGACATCATCAGCAACACTGTTACCACAATAATTATTATCAAAACAATCATTGTCATCATAATCATTATCATTATCATCACCCTCACACCAATCAATATTATCAAAAAAAGCATCTTCATCCTATCCATTAACAACACCAGCATCCTCATCGATATCCCCACAGTCAACATCAACATCATTATCACCACCACCACCATCATCATCGTCATCATCATCATCAACGTAATAATAATAATGGTAATTATTATTATCATTATCGTTATTAACACCTTCATCATCATCATCATCGTCGTCATCATCACCGTCATAATAATAATGGTAATTATTGTTATTATCATCGTTATCGTTATCAAAACCGTCATCATCATCATCATCACCACCACCATTATCACCACGTTTATCATCATCATCATTATTATTACAAACATCACCACCAACATCATCATTAACTAAACCGCCACCATCATCATCATCGTCATAAAAATCACAATCACAACAATCATCATTATCATCACGAATATTATCACCACCAATACCATCATCATAACCATTATCACCAAAATCATCATCATCATTATCACTACCGATATCATCATTATAATTTATTTTATATAACCACAGTCCTTATCATCAGTAACATCACTATCTCCACCACCATCATCATCATCATTATTATTACCATCATCATCATCACCACCACCACCATCATCATCATTATTATTACTAAACCGTAACTGTCATCATAATCATTATCATAACAATCTGAATTATCTTAATCATCATCATCGTCATCACCGCAAGTATTATCACTAACATCTCCATTATCATCATCATCACAATTACCAACACTGTCATCATCATCATCAACATCACTATCGTTATCATCACCACCACCGTTGGCATCCACAACATCAACATTATCACCACTGTCATTATCATCAACATCATCACCATTATAATTATTATTGTTATCACCAGGGTCATTATCATCATCATTATCACCAGCATCACCACCATCTTTATCATCATTATCACCACCGTCATCATCGTCACCTTCATCCTTACTATTATAACCTTGATCCTCATCAACATCACCATTATTATCACCACCACAACCATTATCATCATCATCCTTATCACCAACATCACCACTACCATCATCAATATCATTGTCATAATAATAGTAATAATAATAACAATAATAATAATAATAATAATAATAAATATTATTATTATCACCACAATCCTTATAGTCATCATAATCATTATCATCATCACCACTATTGTCATCATAATCCTCATTATCTTCATTATAATCATTATCTCAACCATCGTCATAATCATTATCATCATTATTATTATCCCCACGGTCCTCATGTTCATTACCATTATTATCAGCACCGCCACCACCGCCACCATCATCGTCGTCGTAATCCTCATCATTATTCATTCAAAATTAATAACATTTTTACGTTTGAACAAAACCATTACAATAAGCATAATTGAAAACCGGCGTCTATATAAAGTACCACATATTCCAGAATACACGTAAACTATTACAAAACACACATTGTAAAAGTTTACATCGTAATTCTCTTCTCCGTTTCAACATTCGTACAAGCACACTTTACACTATACTCATGTTCTCACTAAATAAAACGACAAACCACAAGCAAAAAGCAAATGAGGTCAAAAGCGAACAATACATTTAATCTTACTTTGCGAAATAGTTCGAATTTTCGTCACAAAATGCAGACGATGATGGACAAGGCCGTTTATGCTCAGGACAATTGACACAGTCGACGGAAGACAATTTTCTACCTAACAGTCCTCCTATTAGCATAGAAGCATTCGTAAGAGATGCCAAAATCGCTGAGAACACTGGAGTATCACGCACCGTGTCTGATGAAATAGCGTGGTCGCGTCCTACGGAAGCAATTGCTCGCCTATCACTTCGGTCATTGTCAGCAGTTTCCAACATAGACTCCGTTGTTTTATCTGAATAGTTCCCGTGTGCGGTTACACTACGCCCTGGCAACACGGCTGAAGACGGTGGACTGAAGAGAAGACTTCTACCGGATTCACTGTTAGTCTTAATTTTCTTTTGGACAGCATAATTGATTGAAGTCATATTATTGCAGTTGAAGTCTTCATAATCTCTACCTTTCGTAACACAGTTCTGTCCATTACTAGCGGATGAAGGACAATTTTCAATATCGATACTGGCCTCATCATCGTCCATCAAATAAACAGAAGCATGTAAGATGTTGTTACAAAAATTACACACAAGTTGATATTCGTTGTGGGAAAGACCCACAAACAGATGTTGGCACTGAATAAAAAATGTAAACAATAGATACATTCAAAGTTAAGCAACCAATTAAAACGGTCTCTTATGAAAATGTATTACTCTTCGTGTAAATAGTTTCACCTGAACAGAGAATACCAATACGGATAAATGCTAAAATGTAATTTTTTTAAATAATGTTTCCGGTTATTGTAAAAGTTAAATATTTTTTGTAGGATTTTATATACAAAAACTGTTCTTCAATTAAACAATAATTGATTGCGCGGGTGGTGGTACCAATTCTTTAAATCAAGTTTGCGAGCTTGGAGTAAACACCAATCCCATTGTATTTAGCCAGTTGTCGAATGGGATTGGTGTTTACTTCAAGCTCGCAAACTTGATGTAAAGAATTGTTACCACCACCCGCTCAATTAGTTATTTTTCAATTGTATTGTCTATATGTATGTCCATCCCCTCCTCAACGTGGTATGACGGTGTCAACCATGTCTCGATGGCCGATCGTACATGGGCTAACGGGGCTATGGCGGTGGTGTCACCAGGGCGTGGTGGATTTCCGACCGGCAATCGGATCTCCTATAAAATACCACATGAGCCCGACGACGGCACCATGACTCGGCGTGTGTTCCCTGCCACAAAAGGGGACAACAGCCACAGGATTACATGGACTCCTGGACAGTACCCCGTACTTCCGAATGGCGAATGAGCTCTCAACAGCCACCGGCATCTATGCAATTTATTGCTGCCTTGCAGACTGCGCTTGGATGTGCAAATGCTAGAGGTGCGTCCTCGATCAAAAAGCCGAGTGGTGAAGGGACACCACTTGTACCAAATTCCCAAGAAACTCCATGATGGAGCCGGCTTATCTTCCAAAAGGAGTCAGCCGCAGTAAAGTAAAGTAAGTAAGTAAGTGTGGTGAAAGCTACAAACATATAATGTTCGTGACTGCACAGAAATTGTGCAGCCGACATTTCCAGTCAGGTACAATGCAGGACTACTAGAGGTGAGAGCCGCATATCCAATTTTGCTTTCCATATATATGCAATGCGGTTTGATCCTCGCTAGTCAGTATGCCGTTGTACTCTGATGATGATCATGGAAGGTCGAAAAGCGTCAGTGCGTTGCGACTGGCGGTTGTTTTGTTATGTTGTCCGACGACTGGTTAAAAATAATGGGATTGGTGTTTACTTCAAGGTCGCAAACTTGATTTAAAGAATTGTTCTTGAATTCACAAATTTATTTATTCACCGGCCCTCTCAACACAACGCGCTAAGCTGCTATTACATTTATGCAAATAAAAGAAGTTGACTATCCTAAGGAAATAAATGAACAAAGCAGTATGCAAAGAGAATTGTCTTATAAATTAGTAAGCAAATACGATAATATTTTATACATAAAACATCTGGAAATATCAAATTCATAATCCATAAAAGATAGATATGTTAAGCTGACTGGTTGTGCGGGCGGTCATAAATGGTATTTAAATCAAGTTCCTTAGCATCAAATAACCATCAATCATATTTTATTTAATTTCTTGCATGTTTTTGGAAGATGTGGCCCGTAGCCACAGAAATTCCGGTCTGACTACCGGCGGGCAGAAGTGAATCAGTCCAGAAATGGTAGCATGAACCTTGCAGAGTCTAAAGGGACACAGCCATCATCCCGTTTCATGTGAAGCCTCGAGTTTGGTCTAACTGTGCAGTAACTTTTATTTGACAAAATGAGAGCAAGCGTGCAAGATGTGAAGGGCAAGTTTCGGCTGCTGAAGGAAACTGGCCACTGGCATCTTGACAGATACTGCTCATCAGACTTGGTTGGCAGACTATCTAAGAGAAAGAAAACTCCGAATCCAAACTAACACCACTAGGAATAGGTGACCCAGCGTTCTTTTACAGTCCACTTATAACCATGAATGAATTATGGTTATATGGCAGTGAAGCATTAGTCACTTTTGGCTTTTGTATGGATCTGCATGATGTATGATGATGCTCGCATGTTTCGACCCCCCATGGTAACTATCAGAGATAGACGGTTAACTGGCTAACGAGAATAAAAAAAGGGACCGAAAAAAATGACCACGAAAGTTGGAAGTGCTCGTATGCGCGACTGGTGGTAGTTATTGTATACTATGCAACCGGTCAAATAAATCTAGATAGATGTTCATCAAAAGTCCGCAGACTTTATTAAAATATTCGATGGACTTTTGTTTTCTTCAAAGCACTTTGGTGAACTGTTCACAAAACTTAATTAACTAGTTTTCACTAGACAGCTTCATGAATAATTGGTATGCTTTTCAGCATAGTAGTGGAATATCCCCCATAGGGAAACGAACGAAAATCATGTCAGTAATAGCAAATTGTATTACACTCTCCTAACGAGTCATCTAATAAAGTGAGGCCCAATCTTCTATGTTCTGACGAATTAAAGTAATGCTGTATTTTACTGACCTAATTTAAGACATATTACATACATATCTTACTAAGTCAAGTCGATGACTATGACTATGTATATAAATAAAGCTAGCTTACTTGAAATAAACACTAATATCTCTTTCTTCAATACGTTGCCCAACGTAGCGAAACCACCGTCAGCTTTATGCATTCCACCAAACAAGGCCGATGAGCGCTATCTGCTAAGATGCCAGTGATCAAAGTTTACTTAAGCAACCAAAACCTGCCCTTCGCATCTGGTACGCTTGGTCTCATTCCGTTACTATCCATTAAACACTAAGTGTTGCTGCGTAGTAAAAACCAAATTCAGAGCTTCACCTGAAACTGGGCGATGGCTAAATCCAATTAGACCCAGGCAAAGTTCATGCTGCCATTCCCGGGCTGACTAACCAGTGCTCGTTTGTCGTCAGGCTGGAAATTTCTATGGCTACGGGCCAAAGAAAATGACTATGAGGGTCCGAACCGAAATGTATATACAAGTAAAAATATATCAGAAATTGTGTTCTAACTTCGATTAGTCTCGCATGAATGATACTAAATAGAAATATTCGCCACACAATTTCTAGGAATTCTTGCTTCTAACATTTTACTAGCATGAGCGCCATTGCTACAAATTCATTCAATGAGACAGTGTTGGTGTTCAATAACTCACTGAATACATTGCGATTTGATGCACGTTAATCGGTTTTCCATCACTCTGGTTATGCCAAAGGAACGTTGAAAAACGTCAGCATGCTTGAATAATCAAACGAGCATTGATTTAGCGGACGGACGGTGTTAACTATTATTTTAATCAAGTTAGTGATCTCGATATAAACACCAACGTAATATTAAAAAATATAGTATATATATATATATATATATATATATATATATATATATATGTAATGGAGAATGTGAAAAATTCAAATCGAAACCTATTGAACTGAGGTGACGTACGCAATTGATTGGTTTTTCACACTCTCAATGTTTTCGTATTTCTCATCTTGTTTTGCCTTTCAATTTATATATGCTAGATGTTCATATATTTTTTCTTCAATAAAATCTTAGAATTGTATAATATACGCGGTAAATTTTGGACATTTCCCATTAAGAACGTGTTCTGAATCACAGTAACAAGCACAGCAAACGGGCAGAATGATTAGAGAAGTCAGAAGAAATAGTTGCCTAAAATATTAGGCTTTATTCATCATATAATGCAGATATACATGCTAAAAGACAAAACAAAACATGTTAGTATACGAACGGTGTGAATATAAATGTGTGTACAAATAAACAATCATATCATTCTCCTCCACTGCGATTTGTAGCGTAGCGTCAGAGTCGGAACAAGACTGTTATAGTAACAATTCAAAGAGGATTGAGAAAACATAGTATTTAAACATTTCCACTTCGTAAGTTATAAGGATGAACACGTTGTTGTTGATTGATAAGGTTTTCGAGATTCTCTGATAGGTCACGAGCATTTGAGTTATCCGTAGATTCACCATTTGCCTTAACATTATCAATATCGGTATCGTCATTATAGGAGGTTTGTTCATCAGCAACAACCGGTTCATTTTCACAGAGTCCCATATTAGTTCCAGCTTCATTCATCAGTGCGTCGGAGCCTTTCGGGGCTAATTGACGGATAGATACTGTATCTTCTCTTCCATCAGAAAAACGAACATGCGCATAGTTAGGATTGCAATGAATTAGTTCAACTTTTTCCACAGAGGGGTCATATTTAGAAATTCTAGCATTCTTCTTGAGTAAAACTTTGCCAGGAACAGTAAGCCAGGTTGGGAGTGTGGTACCAAAAGTCGACCTTCTATTGTGTCGAAAAAGACGCTCGTGAGGGGTTTCGTTGGTAGATATGCACAATAATGAACGGAATGTAATGCGTCCAGCAGCACGCATTCCCAGTTTTCAACTGAAAGCCTTTTTGATCTGAGAGCGAGAAGGATCGATTTCCATAAGGTACCATTCATTCTTTCTACCTGTCCATTTCCTTTGGGATTATAAGGAGTCGTTTTACTCGAAGCTATACCTTTTTCCCGAAGAAAATTTTGTACCTCGGTCGACATGAAGGAAGAACCTCTGTCTGAGTGAATTTACGAAGGCATTCCAAACATTGCGAATATTTGACACAGGTGAAGTATGACGGTGTGACTACTAAGGTCAGGACAAGCAAATGCAAAGGGAAATCGAGAATATTCATCGATGACCGTCAGTAGATAACGATTACGAGTTGATGAAGGAAGAGGTCCTTAAAAATCGATAGATAACCGCTCAAACGGTTGGGTAGCTTTGATTAATTGGCCTTGAATTGCCGAAGGAAATCTGGGTTTGACTTCAGAGCACACTTCACAACTCAAGGTCATTTTTCGAATTTCATCAATAGAATATGGTAAATTACGAGATTTCACAAAGTGGAGCATACGAGAAATTCCAGGATAACAAAGAGAATCATGTATTTGTTTTAAATCCAGTCCATTTAGAAGCGCACTACAACAAGATCGACTTAGTGCATCTGCTGCTTTATTATCTTTTCCGGGTCTATAGACAACATCGAAGCTGTAAGGTGATAATTCCATTTTCCAGCGCAAAATTTTATCGTTCTTCACTCTTCCTCGATTTTGATTGCCAAAAATAAAGGAAACAGATCTTTGATCAGTGACAAGTTTGAAATGATTACCTAAAAGTAAATGCCTCCATTTTCGAATAGCTTCAACCACGGCATAGGCTTCTTTTTCAACAGCTGAGTGATGTTTTCAGATGGCGTCAACGTCCGAGAGAAAAACGCCACAGGTCTTCCATCTTGGTTCAAAGTGGCAGCAATAGCTACGTCCGAAGCATCAGTTTCGACGACAAACGGAATATCACAACGAATAGAAGCTAAAGTTGCTACGGCTAATTCTTTTTTAAGATCATCGAAATTTTGTTTCACAGAGACGGGCAAAGGAAAAGTTCGATTATGAACGAGTGAGTGGATTTTATCGGAGAAGTTGGAGATCCACGGCGAATAATAAGCGAAAAATCCCACAATTCTTTGTTGCGATTGCACATTCGACGGTGGTGGGAGATCTTGTAAAGGCTTTAATCGGTCAGGATCAGGTTTAATTTTTCCATTCGATATTTGAAAACCAAGAAGAGTAATTTTTTTAGCTGCGAAAATGCTCTTTGATTCATTTAAGGTCAATCCATATTTTTAGCGGCATTAAGAAATTTGTTGAGATTTGTTTCGTGTTCAAGCGTATCTCTCCCGCAAACTTTCACATTGTCCACATAGACAAATGTATCTGTGAGATGTTCCTGTGCGATTATATGATCCATAGTTCTTTGGAAACATGAGACACCATTCGTCACTCCGAAGGGAATGCGACGGAATTGAAACAAGCGTCCACACGCTTCGAAAGCAGTAAATACCTTTTCATGTTCTTGGATAGGTATCTGGTGGTAAGCGCTTTTGAGATCCAAAGTGCTGAATATATGATATTTTGAAATGGTTTCAGCCATTTGGTCTATTTTCGGCAAAGGATAGGCGTCTAAGAGTGTGAATTTGTTGACCGTTTGGCTGTAGTCCACAACCATACGTTTCTTGTGATTCTCATTCGATACCACGAGAACTTGTGCTCTCCACGGGGATGTTGAATATATGATAATGCCATCAGAAACTAATCTGTTTATTTCATCCCGGATAAATATTTCATCCATTCGATTGTACCTTCTTGATTTCGTAGCAATAGGCCTCCAGTTAGCAGTTAAATGGTGGAAAAGAGGCGGGGACATAACAGATGCAGGTTTCTGTAAACAGACGGTGAATGACGATTTATGACCACCAAAAGAGATATTTACACTTTTATGCAATCCAAGGAAGTCATGACTGAGGAGTACGTCAGTACAAAGATCAGAAAGTATAGATAGCTTGATATTTTTATAAACACATGATTTGTATTGAATCGACACAAAACAATGGCCTTTGGTATGACTCGATAATGAGCTAGACGCCATGGTTATTGTTTCTCGTGAGAAGTGAATTTTCCAATTATTTTTCAAAACGAAGGCTTCTGAAACATAACTACAGGAACTGTCTGTATCAACGAGAGCATGACAATTTATGTTATTGACTTCTAGATTTATTATACATTTGGTGAGACAATCAGGAGCAGCAGCTAATACAGTTGCAGATATGGTAGGATGAAGCGTCGAAACCACTGGGCGGTGATTCTTAGAGCGACATACCTTTTGAAAATGTCCTTTGTTTCCACAACTTTTACAGAAGGCGTTTCTGGCCGGACATTTCCATCTTAAATGATAATCGTACCTACAAAAGTCACATTTTTGTTTAACAGCAGCAACAAGATTATCTGTAGATTTATCGGAGGTTGATGAAGGACAGAGTGGCTGAACCGTTGCAGTGTGTGCAGAATTCAAACAGTTTTGATATGATAATGATTGCTTTTCCGCCATTTTGAGACCATGTGCTTGATCAAAAGCCGCTTGAAAATTAAGTGAGTTGTGTTCTAAGAGACGTTGTCTGATTGAATTGGACTGGATTCCATTAATGAAGGCATCGCGCAGAGCATCGTCTCGATTTTCCTCGGCCGTAGTTGGTTTGAAATTGCATTCCCTAGCTAACGATTTCAGAATCTGAACAAATTGATCCAATGTTTGTCCATTTTCTTGTTTAGTAGTCGCGAGTATATGACGAACAAAGACTTCATTTTTCGGTCTGACATAGAGATTCATTAGAGTTTTGATAGCATGATCATATGTATCACAGTCAACGATGTGTTCATATACGTTAGGAGAGACGTAGGAAATAAGAGTGTCTAATTTATCCGGATTCATGGATTCGACTGCTTTTAGGAGGCCACAGAATGTACGATACCAATGATTCCATTGTTTTTCTGCATCTGGTGCACTAGGTTCAACATCAAATCTTTCTGGTCTGATTAGGCGTTCCATGATTGGGTTATATGATGAATAAATTGTTCTGAATCACAGTAACAAGCACAGCAAACGGGCAGAATGATTAGACAAGTCAGAAGAAAGAGTTGCCTAAAATATTGGGCTTTATTCATCATATAATGCAGATATACATGCCAAAAGACAAAACAAAACATGTTAGTATACGAACGGTGTGAATATAAATGTGTGTACAAATAAACAATCATATCAGAACGGACCCGATCTACCGAATGAATTGCCTTTCTTACATTATACAAATGCATATAAACTTGGATTGGTGTTTATATCAAGATCGCAACTTTGATTAAAATAAGCATACTTGAATGGCGGTGGTTTTTGACATGCTCTGCGACTGGTTAACTTATGAGATTGGGTCTTACGTGAAATCCGAAAACTTTATTTAAAGAAATAATTCTTGATCCTACTCGTGCAATAATCCATTTCCAGATAGAAAATCTCTAATGACCATGACTGTTGAAGTTTTTAATCAAACACTAGAAATCCTAAGTAATTGGATAAACGGTCTATACATTACCAGGTTCAACAATTACAGCACTACGCAAAGAACAATTCCTTTTTTAGGAATATCTGAAAACAAATTACTCATGTTTAGTCATACTTAAAATGGTTTTTCTCGGTTCTGTCGCAATTAGTTGCGTTAACCGTGGATTTACTTTCAAATTTTGGTATATTTTTCAGATTTTTTGGCAGTTTTTCAACCATAGTCTCATTCAGCCATAGAACGATGACATGAAACGAAGTTTCTCTAGAGTTTTACTTTTGTGTGAGAATGTTTTTTTCAACAAAGGCGATGGCTTACAAAGGCATTAATTGAAGCACATGTAAGAAAAAAAATTTTAAATCTGATTCGTTTTACCATTTATAATTTAAATCCATCTTGGCAATAGGCAAAATACTAAGACCGGTTTCGCAATACTGGCGCTCAACACAATAAAGATGCCATCTTTAACAGATGTGCATTCATGGTGTGTCAGATAAATTTACACGGAGCACAAATATCCGCAATTATTGACATCTTGAAAAAGTGACAAACTATAAATCAGGTAAATTAGGCTTATTTTAGCCAATTTGAACAATTAATTTTAATGACAATAGTGATCGTTCATAAAGTAGACTGGATCTTTGTCCAAATCCCAATGCAGTTAGGCGCTGCAGCGATTTCTAAGTTTTATACGCATTTTAATTAGCACAAAAATTTGTTCAATTTTTTTCGACAACACTGTAATTAGGCATAGAAAAGTTATTAACCGCAACCTGAAAATATGTTTGAAACCTACTTTTAATGCAATACGATGTGTTTTCAGCAATTTCTTAACTAAATGGCAATCTCTGCTGTCGAATGGCGCATTTGACGTAGCTAATTTTGCCGATGAGTTGCAGGGACTCTTGCTGCCATCTGTAGCAGAAATCACAAACTGGCCACAGTTAACAGCTCGAGACTGTTCCACCAACAAGAGCTCTATGACAATGTCCAAGAGACGAGAGATGACTGTGAATAAGCAGGTAAGCCATTGGCGCAACTCGTTGGCTAGACTAGCCTTTTGTAAGGCGATAGGCAACTGGTGACAAATAAGCCATATAGTCGAAGTGTCTAGCACAGCGCCTCTATATTCGTAACATAAATAAAGCATTTATAGGTACAAACAAGGAACACAAAAACGCCATAAAAATGAAACTAAGCATAAAAATAATGTCGAAATTCACGAGATGTTATTCAAAGCAATTAAGTTTCCTTTTAAATGATCGAAAGCAAGGTAAACTAACATAGAAAATAATTTTTATTTTAAATTCGAAAAGAACTCATTTGCGGCTGCTCTTGATGATTCTTGCCGGTTCTAGTGTGATAGACATCAAATTTCGGTCATAGTAGACTAGACTCTGGTACCTACTGTATACAAGACAGATATCCGTATTCCCTTTTTATGCACACATACATTCATATATGTATGTATGTATGTATGTATGTACGTATGTATGTACGTATGTATGTATGTATGTATGTATGTATGTATGTATGTATGTATGTATGTATGTATGTATGTATGTATGTATGTATGTATGTATGTATGTATGTATGTATGTATGTATGTATGTATGTATGTATGTATGTATGTATGTATGTATGTATGTATGTATGTATGTATGTATGTATGTATGTATGTATGTATGTATGTATGCATGCATTTATTTATGTATGTATGTATGTATGTATGTATGCATGATGCTATGTATGAATGTGTGTAGGTATACACGTATATATTTATGTACGCATGCATGTATTTATGTGTGCAAGTATATATATGCGCTATGTATTTGAAGCCAACAATAGCGAGATTAAAAAATAGAATATTCTACTATGTTGACTGGTTAGGAACGCGGCAGAACGTGGGACTGAGAGTAATTTCGTTATGTCGTTCGACGACTGGTTAAATACAATGGGATTATGGTTTACTTCAAGCTCGCAAACTTGACTTAAAGAATTGTTACCACCACCCGCGCAATGAATGATTTTTTCAATTGATAAAACAAGTAGAACTTTCATTTAAATGGTTTCATTTGTACTTTTTTTGTAAACCCCCTCATTATTACTGACGTTTTTACAATTAATTGACACCAAGCAATGTTCTATTATTGAAAGCAGATAAAATAGGAGCAAATCTGATTATAATGATATGCTGCAACATTGTGGCGCCTCGGAAATGATAAATTTCCACGAGGATTTCACAAAATTTGCTGTTCAGCATCGACACATGCCACTAAGCAAATCTTCAGACGATTAATAAATGATGTGACATAGCGGAGAACCAGAACTCAGCGTCGGAACCCCACTTCAGTATGCTTTATACACGTGAACTTTTAACGTTACGAAATTCGTTAATTGACTGGTATGAATGCCGTCGATGGAAAAAAAATTTTTAAACTACACAAATAATTATTTTGCAATGAAAAAACATTGAAAGATCCTCCACAGTGCAGTGATGCGTTCATTTTTAGCTATACTAGTTTTATCCTATCAGTAATGCGGAATGTCTTATCGTTTGGAACAAAATTCTGTATATTGCTAAACGTTATGAACCAGACGACAGAAATAAAAGCAAAAGCCGTACTGAGTGGTCAATATGAAAATGACACAAGGAATTTCACAGGAAGATGTATTTTCTTCTTAATTTAAAGATGAACTAAGTGTTGCGTATGAGCACTTAAAAATGAGGCACATAATATTCAATTTTATAAAAAAGAACGCATAAAAGATCTCGAAGAATTGATATGCAACAACAAATTTTGACATATGAAGCCAGGCAAATGTTCATGTAATGCTCCTATGAATATTGATGATTTTATTGGTCTAATTAGTAACGCTCTAGATGATGAACAAAAAGGCAAACCGTACCAAGTAAAAAAAAAGATCAGAAGCTACTGAGAATTTAGTATGAATTGCGCGTCTTAACCAAAAATAATTTTCCAAGTGATACATGAAGATTTCTTACATCAAGATTGTGATATTGATATAAACACTTGTCCCATTATGTACATACCTTTGTCAGTATAAACTAAGCATTATATAAAGTAGAAAAGACAATTAATCCAGTAGGCCGGTGTAGTCTTTATTGGGAGCTCATCACGTTCTGGCCAGAATTTTCTGCGATTGCTGTTTTGTCCGACAATGTATACCATATTGGGACTCCTCTAATTTGCTTATAATTCTTTTCGAAATATAAAATAGGTAGAAGCCATACAAAAGTCACCGTCTCCATAACATATTTAATTGATATTTCACTTCCTTCCATTATTGTCACGTGATCAATCAGGAAACGCCTAAAATTAACTTGTGCTTTGGCTACCGGTATATTTTTTAAATGACTACCACATACAAGCTCACCAATCTATAACTTCAATCCAGTCAATATTTATCGGCAATCTCAACCAGATTATACGAATTCATACATGTATAACCCAGAAAGAACGTTTATTTCCTAATTCGATGACGAAGAAGCTTTTACATGTTATATGTTGAACAATTTTGGACTTTAACAATAACTCTTAGCGAGTTATCCGGTTTTTACACCTTAACTACACCATACACTATGGGTGCAACTGTATCTTTTTGTATAATGGAGGTATTATCTGTTTGATACCATTCATCATTAGTATTCATACTGTTCATCAATAATTTGGTTTCCCCTCATGTTTTGTGAGACGGTTCATTATTTAGTTTCTTGTAAACTTCTGTTTTATATACTTGTTAATACACCTTAACGCTATAATTCAATTCATTCATCAGAATCGTTGCTCCTCAATTACCTGCTCTAAAACAGAACAAAATGTTTATCAATTCTTTCCCAAGGCAAATGACTTCATAAGTAGGTTCATATTTCGCATCTTCTTTTGTTAGCTTAATAATGGCTATGTCTCTTTCAAATTTAACCTTATTTTTGTCTGAGAGGATTTATGCCATTTTATCGGCCCTGCCAGTAATTCTACTTCTTATTGTTCTCTCAATCTGAATTAGCTGTGTTCAAATCGCAATTCAGCAGATCCAATCGATCTCCATTAAGTTTTATTTTAGAACCATTCCCTACATGATTGGTTAGAGCTGAATTAATTTGATCTGTTGAGGGTCTACAGATGCTTATATTCTCATTGTGCATCGTGATGAATTGATTGATATTTTACGATAATAGTTCCCGGACTCGAAAGATACAGTTTAGCTCTTTTGTTGTCCCCAGCTATTTGTCGAAGTTACCACAGTAACTGAGCGAACGGGATGAGTAAGCTGTCTGCTAGGGCAGTGCGTCAGCAAAAGTAATCCGCGACTGCAGAATGAAGATCCAAATATAGTTGACAGGTTTATATATCTTGGTAGCTCTATCAATAACATAGACAACATTTCTGACGAGGTGAGAATAAGAATCGCGAAAACCAGAGTAGCTTTCTCGAATCTCCGATATTTATGGAGAAGCGCGAGTATTTCACTCTGCATTAAAGGTCGTCGTAGAGTTAATAATTTTAAACGATTACAGGCATTCGATCATCGTTTGAGAAGCATATCGCATGTTGGTTACCAACAACGAATAACCAACGTTGACATCCGAAGATGTATTTTTGGATCTGCCACCAAGTGCTCCTCGTTAGAAAAACAAATAAGGTTCCTTCAAATACATTGGCTCGGTCACGTTTGTGTATGCCCTCATTTCGATTGCCCACTAGAGCTCTGTTCTCTCATCCAGCACTAGATTGGCGTAAGAAACAAGGTGGGCAGATTTTGACATGGCAGAAACAGTTGAAGTCACTTACATGCGAATTGGGTAGTAGAGGACCAACTCGTCTGTCAGAATGGGGTCCGTGTGCGCATCATAGTACTTGGTTAGAAACCCCTCGTGATACAGCATCGTATCGAGCTCGGTAGCGAGCATGTTGCAGATTTCTAGTAGAATCATCTTCGTAACTTCGTTTTCTTAGTAGGGAAAAGTTAGCTGTGGAGTTCTTTAGTAAATGACGTGATACAGTGAAAGCCGCAACGAAGCTATATTGCTGCTGTTGCCTTGCCCTAATGCTGACTTTGCTATAATGGTGTTGTATAGAGGTTTAGTTGGCCTCTCTTCTGTGAATTATCTTGAAAAATATACTCATAGAAACCATACTCTCTCTTTCTCATAAATCTCACTAATAATTTGTATCTAAATTATTATTTTTGTTCTTATTTATATATCCTTTTTCACTACTTATAGTTATATGATAGTGAAAAATTAGTTACTTTTGGCATTTGTATAACTGTACATGATAATGATGATAAAATCGGCGAAGCCAACCAAGAAGTGATGAGAAAAATCGTAAAACTTGCGTTCAATGTATTTACACAAGCTAACTACTTCAATTTGGAGGTATGAATCCGTCCAAAACGAGTAGAGAAGTGATGTTGTAGTTCCCAGCCACAAATTGGCGTCAATAGCATACCTGACACCAACCGTGGTATTAATTTACTCTTTTTTTCCTCCTTAGGAATCACAAAGAGCGAGAGTAGTAAACTAGGAAAGCTCAGACGGGATTTCAACCAGGAATTGGATGCATGCATCAAAATAATGCGCTTCGCTGTATTCTTGAGTTACGCTATCGATATGAGCGATTCATTTTAATCGTTTTCGAGTATGTACCGTGTGTAAGCTTACAATGACTCCTCGGGATGTGATTACACTAGTAGGGGCCTCTCCGAACCTTTTGCGATTGGTTCTGACAATTGACAACTATTTGTCATTAACGACGAAGTCCTTGTTCATGTCAGCGCAACTCTCTCCGGATTGGAGATCGGTGGTGGTAGCCATCTTGTTGACTTCGAATATCATGAAAATGCTGCTATGATGTCAGAAAAGGAAGACGAGTTGCAGAATTATTAATCGTGTTAAAGAAGCGTACACGTTACAGTCTGAATCTGAACAAAAAAATAGTTGTCAAGGCCAATTTCGATATCGAGCCGAAAATCGTGCTAAATGGCACCCTAATACCAGTCTTCAAAGATTTCATTTACCTAGGATAACTGGAAACGAAAGATGAGTCGGCTTTCCATACGTGTTAGCGATACAGCCATCGATTTTGAATATTCTGAAAAACAATTTGGAATCGCTCTTTTATTTCACCATGCAACCAGTCCAAGATCTTGAAGTCAAACATACTGTCCGTCCTGCTTTATTCAGCGGAGACAAGAGATGGTCAACTACGTTAAGTGATGTACTCGTCTATTTAGTTCAGGTCATTGATAGCAAAATATACGTTCCGGCTGCATGGAAATTCAACTGCGCTGGTTGCACAACTGTTTGACAAGGCCAATTTCACATCCTGCTAATCAGGTAACCAAAGCAACTGCGGTGGTTGTTTGGAACCGCAGCAGAAGTAGACCTGCCAACTCTAGACCGATATCGTCCGCTTGATTACGCCACACTATACTCTCACTAACCAAGAGATAATTGAATGGACGACATTTATGGATGTCTGACAGCAGACCGGATTCCGTGAAAAGGCCTAGTCTATAATTTCATATTGGCATTGGCTCCCCCAAATCTTAACAAGAGAGAGATCTAGGTCTCCGTTAATCGCATTTTATTGGAATGCATTCTAATGGGTTCAACATTCATCGATTTTCTAATTGGTGCGGAAGAAATATTAAATAAGATAGCGGTAATAAACTTAACCAGCGTAAACAAATAAAAGCATTTTTGTCATACTTTTAACATGAAGAGATAAATAAAGCAAGTTATTTATGTAGATAATACAATTAATCAGTCAATGATTATTCGGGTTGTAGTAACAATTCTTTTCATCAAGTTTGCGAGCTTGAAGTAAGCACAAATCCCATTGTATTTAACCAGTCGTTGAACAACATAGTAAAACTACCGTCAGTCACACGTAATGACGCGTTTCGACCTTCCATGATCATCATCAGAGTAAGACGGCAAACTGACTAGTGAGGACCAAACCGCAATGCATATATATGGAAATCAAAATTAGATATGCCGCTCTCACATCTAGTAGTTTCGTATACATTTTGCTTGACTGGAAATGTCGGCTGCACAATTTCTATGCTGTCACGAACATTAACTTTTTGCATCTTTTGCCACACACATATATAGGTAATACAATTGAACAGTCATTGATTGCGCGAGTGTTGGTAACAATTCTTTAAATCAAGTATGCGAGCTTAAAGTAAACACCAATCCAATTGCATTTAACCAGTCGCCGAACAACATAGCAAAACTACCGTCATTCAAGTTATTCATATTTCAAACAGACACGTTGAAACGAAAATTCTAAATAACCAAGTCGAAAATATTGTAGATTCATTATAGGAGAATAATGGTACTATTGTTAAAATTGAAAACTTGTCAACACGTCTAAGAATTATACTTACGACTTTTTGAGCGTAGATGATTCAGAATTATCGCTAAAATAAGGCAGGACTTGTCGCACAAGGTCGATATAAAACAGAGTTTCTTCTGTGACCGGGCGTCCAAATGTGCCTCCCATAAATGACGACGTCCAACTACCCGTATTTGCGCCAACAGTTGACGATGAACCGAAAGCACTACCTTGGCAGGTAATTGGCGTAGCTTCTTGTGCAGATTGTGTAGACGAAGGTATGCTTCCAGGCATTATTTGACTCAAATGATTGACTAATTGGCGACGGAATCGTCTGCAGGCGTTAAGCGTCTTAGTAATGTAGGTAATTCGAGATCTAAGCAGGGTAGAGAACAAAAGTAATCAAAGTCAATATCAGATGCATAAAGGAAACCACTTCCGGGTCAGTGACTTAATTTTTCAAAAATAAACGAAACCGACCGTCAACAAATGATGGCCACGTAAATGGATCTGCTAAATTCTCCTATTCAGTAATAATTTTCATGTGCTCAAGTGTTCACATAGGAAAGAAAATTGTATTATGTAACGAATTTCAATTGTGGACATTCCATCATTTATTGCGCGGATGGTGGTAACAATTCTTTAAATCAAGTTTGGAGCTAAAGGTAAACAGCCCCATTGTATTTAACCAGTCGTCAGGCATGCTATCCTAAATTTACCATTTAGAGGCGACGAATCGGCCTCAATAATTGCACGACGACTAAGGAGAATTTTCAAAGTGAATTATGAGGTTGGATGCCAAAAATCAATTTCCAATTCTCTCCAAATTATTCATAGTCTACAAATTTCCGTGTATATGCGGTATCATATATATTGGACGTACAAAGAAGCAATTGATCAAAAGAATCCAGCAACATTTACCGCAGAATTTGATTCAAAATGGCTTGGCACCGTCAGGAAAATCAGCTATTTCCGATTATATATTGGAAACGGGGCACCCAGCGAATTTAGTCAAATTCTCAATTTTACACAAAGCAAAATTAGAACCATTGTTAATAGCCACAGAAATTTCACAATAGTATACGCATTCAACATTGCAAACCGGACACCCTGCGCTGTTACCAAGGGAACAGAACAAGATGCAGGAACAGGGTGAAACAGAAGACGACACTCAGGGTAAAACATTCATACACGCAATAGTCCACAATGCGAACAGTTGGTTAACTCTATCCATCAATAAAAGAATGGCCAGATCTCAGACATCACTTTGCAATACAACGATAAAGACACCTACACGCAAACAGGCACACACAGACACATACGCATATACACTTACCAATCAGCCCAAACAAGAAATCGAAGTAAAATCGAGTCAGACTAGTTGCTACCTGCATAATAATTACGTAGATTTTTATTATAAAAATGATGATGCTGATGAAGATGGTGCTGATGATGACGATGATGCAGATGGTGAACGTGCAATTGTTTTTAGCAAAAAAATAATGAATTCGACTTCTACACAATGTTAGTACATGGATGTCACGAAGTTCTAGCAGGTCCGAAAACTATAATTAAAGAATGCAGCATGTCTTTTTTGATACAACACAATTGTAGCAATTTACGGGACTTTCGCATGTGCAATAATAATTTAAACTGATTAGTAAATGGAGAATTATAGCATAAATTTATTATGAAGAATTTAGTTCACATAATATACTAGAACACACAAAACACGTGAAACGCACATGCAAGGGTACGTACACACAGGCATGCACGAACGCAATTCACCAGTCTACATTCAATTCATGCATAAAAGTTTTTGTGTGTTTAGCTGCAGAAAAAATATGTTGCAGCTGACCGCTTCCGCAATGCGTATCGTCAGCACGTTTTCCGCTTTGAGTAAACACGGAAATCTACCCGGTTTAAAGTTGGATTATTATAAATATTTTTTCGGAAATTGCGAAAAAATTTCCCCCGTTCTATAGCAGAGTTTATTTTAGAATGATTTTGGATTCATGTCTTCATTGCACAGAAAGCTCGGCCTACATTGCGCAGCGAGAAACTTTTAATTTCAAAAAAATCTCTTTGTAACATAAAGTTTTTCTAAATCTTAAAAATGCAATACTGCTTCTAAATCAGTTTATATTTTAAAATATCAACTTTAAATTGAATTAAGGAGAAAAACGTTGAAACCACTTTTATTTACAAAAAACAACCTTTTTGAGCTGTTAACTTCATTAGACGACAAGGAAGCCGCCGAATTCTCTGTCGGGATGGCAGCTACATCGCCAGTCGTCGCAGGTGTCATAGCCAGTCTATAGGCTGACGCAGCACTTGCAAGTTGTTTCAAGCTAAATGTTAAGGCTATCAATTCTGAGTACAAAAATAAGAGACTCGGCACAAATTGACGCCACAACTGGGAGGCGATCGACAGTTGAGAACGCAATAATATGCCTGATCTGCAATATGCCATTGATAACCACTGTGAAATAGCGCCAAATAATTTAACATTGGTTGGACTGAAAATATCATATGTAGAACTGTTGTCTGTGGTGTGTGATTTGGTTGTGATTGCGTCTTCCTTGTCACCAACAGGATTACTGGCTTTTTTCGGATGTTCCGACATCGGCAACACAGTGTCAAACACGCAAGTTGAATGCTTTCGCTGCGAAACAAAAAGGAAAAAAGTTAACTTTACGTCCACATCTATTTTGCGAAACCGAGTCATTCTTTCACAAATCGTTTTGTGCATATAAAGACGAGTGGATCTCATAAAAATTGAATTTTCAGCCATATTTATGTGTCGATTACCTACCGCCTTGATCACGCTATCGCTTTGATAATATTAAAGCAACCGCAGTAAGTAATTTCATAATAAGATAGGCTTCAAAACACAAAATAACAGACTCGATAGATGACTGAAAAGTAAAGGTTGTGGCAGATTCGAAGCTGGATCAAAATGTACGGACAAAAGAGGTGAAACAAAACATCCGCCTTGTCCTCAGGCCAAATTTTTATAAATAAAAAAGCAATGATTGCGCGGGTGGTGGTTACAATTTTTAAATCAAGTTTTCGGACTTGAAGTAAACACCAATCCCGCTGTATTTAACCAATCGTCGAACAATATAACAAAACTACCATCAGTCATACGTAAGACGTGTTTCGACCTTCCCTGATCATCATCAGAGTACAACCAGCGAGGAGGCCTTTTTAACTCTGTTTTATTGGTGTAGACACATCCAGAGTCCAATGTGTGGTAGATCTAGATCTCTGCTTACTTATGTCTTACAATTCTAAACCAAATAACACCTTAGTAAAAATTAAGATGTCAGTTCAACATTGATCACGGAATCGGTTAGCGTATAATAGCGAATTTAAAATCACCATTATCGTATAGATAATTATATGAATTACAAAAATAGACCAACATAGATCGATTCCAGGTTTTTTTGTTGAAAAAATATATATTACTACGAATGGATAATGGAAAACTACACATTTATTTAAACATTATTTTCCTCACTTTGTTATATTTTCTTTCTAAATAATTTATTAGAAGGAAAATAATTTTCATCATATGAATCCAGGTGTAAATTATCACGTACCTTTTTTCCAGCAGGCAGAACCGCTGTTGGTTTGGCTGAAAAGCGTCGAAATGCACTGTTCAGCAATGCTAGCAGGAACAGGACGCAATCTGTATCGTAACTGGCAGAGTTCCCACCGAACAAACGCAGACGGTGATCGGCATCAGTCAGCTCTGGATGAATACTTAGATTGGAAAACAGAACATCACTGGATCTTTTACGCACAGGAGGAAGTAGATCTTTAGCCAATTCACGCAGATAAAGCTGGCATCAGTTGGATAAATATTCAGATACCAAACGCAACCGAAAAACACAATTATAATATGAGTATACGATTCATTACACCTAAAACTAGTTATGATATGACGAAATTCAAATTTCTGGCCAAAAGAAAGACTGGCCGAAGGAGAGCCATACAGGAGATATTTTTTAGAACAGTTCCGGCACTAAATATAACTAAGCCTCTCAGTCACAATAAGTGATCTAGCCATTTACAACATACACCAGCTGTCACAATCTCGCCTTGAACTGGCGTAACCAATTTGATCATGTAAACTCTTTCAAATAACACTGCCAATGAGCACATGAGATAACATATATTGTTCGCGCTAACTTTAGCCAATCCTACTGATCCTATTGCAACTGCCCTGTTAATAGTTACACCATACCTGATACACCTGATATATATTAGCTTTCCGAAAAAAAGAAAATATAACACAAATATGCTTCCTTCAAAGCCATTTTATCAAGCGGTCATAAAAGAGGCTTTGCATTACTCCCAGGTGTTCAGAATTGCTATTAGTATAAATTTTGGTGCTGCTAACCTTTACAGACTTTGTACATATTGTACATGGTGGAGTGATTTTACGAGTGGTGAGGGGACACCACTTGTACCAAATTCCCAAGAAACTCCATGAAATGTCACAATTCAATGGAGCCGGCTTATCCTCCAAAAGGAGTCAGTCGCAGTAAAGTAGTAAAAGTAGTGATTTTAAAGTAGAATAGCTAGATTCTAAGCGAAGTTGACTCTCCAACTGCTTTAATACACATATGCAAAGAGGAATGCACCGTCCAACTGCGCCTCATTTCTTGACCAAATATATCGATGGTTTGTTGTGTAGTGTCGGCTCCTACTGATGATTCACCATTAAGCACGAAATGCATTTATGCATAAGATTGCTCCTTTCATTTGTACTGACTTTGGAATATCCTGTTACTCATAGTTAAACGAGCATTGGTTTGAGGGGAGGCAATGACGAAAATTTTTTAAATCAAGGTTGAGACCTTGATATAAAAACCTGACCTATTATTTACAAACATATGTCAGTGTAAAATAAACATTGCATAATGTATAGAAGGCAATTCATCCAGAAGACCGGTTTATACTTATTGGGAGCTGGATATTTTACATAATTTACCGCGGACATGGCTCGAACATTGTCACGTTTGCTTCGGAATCTGTTGCTTTAACCAATGAGCCACCCGGCCGTACACTACACACAATTTTCTGTTATATACTTATTAATGTTGCTTGGTTAGCTTTTCCTTTAGGTGGAGCCTATATGACATACCTTTAGACCTAAAGTTTCAACTAACGAACCCCAATATCCTTCTGGTCATATTGGAACTAACTTTTTATTAGGTACGCAATATCACAAAAATAACTGTCAATTATTAGCAAGCATGCCGATCAGAAATCATTCGCGAGATCTGATCCAACGCCGTCTCCAAATACTCACTGCATATTATGAAAGAAATAATGGGATACACTTTTAATTAAATCAAGGTTGCGAGCTTCATAAAACAACGAATTCCTTAATATATATTTGCCCCTATAATCAAAGCATCATTTTATGTAGAAAGAGCAATTCATACAATAGAGGAGTTCCGACATTATTGTGCACTCTTCAAGTACAATCCAGAATTAACGACCGACAGGGCTCAAACCGCGATACATATTCTTCAGATTCCGGGGATTTCGCCACCGAGTACCCTTTGTCAGCACGAAGGATAGAAAATCTCTTGTACACGTCCGACAGATTAACAAGAGACGATAATGTGGCTTTCTGGTACTATTTGAATAAAAATTTCAGAAAAATTAAGATTTACAACTGATTTTGAACAGATGCTCCAACAAATCCATACACTCTGGCCTTGATCGCCATATGTATATATATATATATATATATATATATATATATATATATATATATATATATATATATATATATATATATATATACGTAAAATGTGATGACTGATGCCGATCAAGGCCAATGTATATGGATTTGCTGGAGTAAAATGTGTTCAAAAGTAGTTGTAAATCTTAATTTTTCTGAAATTTAGCATATCCCGAAATCTATTGTGTTGGTACTATGTACGGACTAGGCAACCATAGTGTTGGTACTTGATATAAACACCTGGCCCATTAAGTACATACATTTGTCGGTATAAACTAAGTATTGTATAGTGTAGAAAAGGAAATTCGTCCAGTAGACCGGTTTCGTCCTTATAAGGAACTCATCACGTACTGGCTAGAAGTTCGCAACCTTGATTATAGTAAATGTTATCACCGCTCGCGCAACCAATGTTCGTGTAATTATAGTGTTGCTACTATTAGCAGGCTCAGTATATATTATATATAATGAGTTTCCTTTGAAGTTAACTCTATTATCTTTCGAATACACCGTCGTATTTCAGATTATATCGGCGACTTGTGCCACATTTCTTCATGAAATGTATAGTGAGTATAAGGAGTGGTGTTCTGAATCACAGTAACAAGCACAGCAAACGGGCAGAGTGAGTCGAAAAATTTAGAAGAAAGAGTTGCCTAAAATATTAGGCTTTATTCATCATATAATGCAGATATACATGCTAGAAGACAAAGCAAAACATGTTAGTATACGAACGGTGTGAATATAAATGTGTGTACCGGCTCCTACCAGTAAGAACGAAACGCGTGTTTACATGATAATGTACACTTCGTTCATGATGACTTTGGCTTATCTAATTAAACTAGCATTGGTTGCGCCGGCGGTGATAACAATTACTTTTATCAAGGCTGTGTTCATGATATAAACACTACCTTTATATACATACATTTGTCAGTATAAACTAAGAATTGTATAGTGTAAAAAAGGCAATTCATCCACTAGACTGGTTACGTCCTTGTTGGGAATTCATCACGTAATGTCCAGAATTTTCAGTGGATAAGGCTCGATTCTAGGCACGTCTGCTTCGGAATCTGCTGCTCGAACGACTGCATCCACCTTCCCGCGGCAAATTCTGGACAGTACGTGATGAGTTCCCAACAAGGACGTAACCAGTTTACTGGATGAATTGCCTGTTCCACACCATATAATACTTGGTTTATATTGACAGATATTTGTACATAATTGGTCAAGTGTTTATATCTTTATCTTTCTTGTCCTTTTTTAACTAATTTGTTACTAAATACACAATACCTAATACAAACTTGCACACATATCAATTCTTAGCAACAAACATTATATAACTACTATACATTCTACTGAGTGATGTCATGATTACCGCGAATAGTGATAACTGATATCGATCAAGGCTAGTGTATAGATTTGCTGCAGTAACAGGTGTTCAGAAATAGTTTCAATTCGGAATTTTGGTGAAATTTAACATATTTTGAAATCCATGGCGTTTGTATCCTGTAGCGACAGCTTCAAACATAGTTTTTGTACCATATTTTTTTAATGATGCGCTCTCAAAATGGCTTTGGAAAATCTCAGTTAACACTGAAGATAAAGGACTCCATGTTGACTTCACCCAAATTGGCTGGGTCGTTTATGCGGATTACCTCAAAATGTATTATAAATTTGTCGTCCAGCCAAGACTTAATTGTCCCTAACTCCACACTCAATGTTCATTTGTGCAGACAAAACTCTTACCAAGATTTACAATCCGTCAGATGACGTTGTACTCAACACAAATGCATTATTTTTAATCTATTATTTATAGGAGTTTGCTCGTATAAAGCGCGTCCATTTAGTAAAAAATACAAATATTTATTATTTTATATTCACCTCTGCGGCTCGAAGGCTCCTTCCATCATTGTACTGACTGTGTCATTCTAATTCGTACATTTCTGCGAGGACTTGTTTTTTATTCACGTCAGCCTTAGATATGACAATTGCAGCGTTCTCGGCCTTAAAGTTGGCTACCTTTACACCGGAACTAACTGATTAGTCGCCAGTAAGCACGAAACGCATGTTTACATGAGATTATATCTTTCATTCTTGCCGAAGTTGGTATGTTCTTCTGTTTCTATTTGAACTAATTTGTTACTGGGTAAAAAATACCCAATTTAAACTTATTTGATGAATCGTTTTTTCTTCATTATAAAATGCTTAGTTTACACCAAAAAAATTATGTGTATAATTTGACTGGTGTTTACATCAAGATCGCAAATATGATTTAATTAATCGCTATCATCTCCCGCGCAATCAATAATTGTTTAAGTTATGTACTCATTAAAAGGATGTAGATAAGCCATCCTAAAATTTCTCGACATTGTTATCAAGTACCATAACAATTAAAAGCAGTAAACCATTTGATTTCGCAGAAGATTTTAGCCATTATGTATCGCAAGTAAGAAAGTTTTAGATTTAAAAAGTTAATATTATTATAATTCTGTTTTATTAATGCACTAATGAATTGATAAAAGTAATAAAATAAGATTCACGATGAGTCGGTGAACCAGTTAATAACGTTATAATCAACAACTAAATATAAGCATAATTTATTCTTACGAATCATTAAGATTATCTGTTGAGCAGTTGTTAAAGTGAATTGAGTAAATACGAAAGCAAGTGAATCAAAGGCGACAAACCAATAATAATATGGACAAATAAATTAATAATAAAATAAGTTTCTTCTACATTTTACCTCAAGCTAAATCAATGATTTATTGTTTGGATTGTGATATTTAAACGTAAGTTGCCGGAAGTGAAATATACTACGAACGTGGTTTATTTCACAGGTAATAAAGTACGTTCTAAATAAATTACGAGTTCCTATCACCCTTGATCACCGTAAAACAAGATACAACAGTCTTAGCGTTTAAAACAAAGAAGTCCTGTAATCATCACTGCGTTCTTTACTAACTACAAGCTTTTTCAGTTCATATATACTTTGAAGCGATACATCAGAAATGAAGAACAGATGGTTAATTATCACAACTATGAAAAATATGTATAGTGAAGTTTTGGCTGCAGAATAAAATTAAGGCGCCCATTTTCTGTCCTAAAGAGATGCTTTATGTAATGAAAATGCACAAACGGGGCTATGGCGGTGGTGTCACCAGGGCGTGGTGGATTTCCGACCGGCAATCGGATCTCCTATAAAATACCACATGAGCCCGACGACGGCACCATGACTCGGCGTGTGTTCCCCGCCACAAAAGGGTTCAACAGCCACAGGATTACATGGACTCCTGGACAGTACCCCGTACTTCCGAATGGCGAATGAGCTCTCAACAGCCACCGGCAACCATACAACTTACTGCTGCCTTGCAGACTGCGCTTGGATGTGCAAAGGCTAGAGGTGCGTCCTCGATCAAAAAGCCGAGTGGTGAGGGGACACCACTTGTACCAAATTCCCAAGAAACTCCATGAAATGTCACTGGAGCCGGCTTATTCTCCAAAAGGAGTCAGCCGCAGTAAAGTAAAGTAAGTAAGTAAATATCTCGATAAAATAAGGTCATTTCGAAGTGCAGAAACGACTTCAACTGATGAGATGCCAGTTAGCAACTTTTGCTCATGTATCTGGTACAGTTTTAACTGGCTTCTTATCAGGTATGTCACTCTTAATGCATAAATGCATACAATTTAGTCCTCGCAAAAAATATTTAACACGAACAAAAGTTGTAATCTCCTTCATGTGTGTATTTCTTACCAATTAGTAACTAACTGGTATGAGTCAGCACAAAGCACCATACCCTATATAAATTTTGTTAATCAACGTGTGACAAATTAACGGAAAAAACTACAATATTAGTCAACCAATTAGAAAGTTAAGTTTCGAACGCAATGTCGGTTCTTGCTATTCGGTATCCAGCAAGCATAAAAGAATGCCTTAGAAGAATTACTCCTTCATTTAAGACACAATTTGGTACATCTTCCGATGCCCACCAAGTTCTTGCATTATTAGCCTGTTTCTAACACTTATGATGTAGTGTGGATCGACAAAGAATACTGGTAAAGGTATCCGAAATATCTCCAACAAAGAAACCGACCGAAAGAAAGCCTGTGTTAATTACTACACAGACAATGTAAGTCCATAGAGTTTAGCAGAAAATTTATTAAATAATACAATCAGTCTAAAATGAACTTACAAAGTCAACATGGTTTCACATTAGGGTTCATATCATGCATTCAGATAGGTAATCAACGGAAATGATAACCAGCACAAGCATACCTGCAGGTATGTCAAATTCTAATTGACTAAAAGTACAGTTTATAAATTATGCTTTGGGAAAAAACAAAACGACAGATTTAATTTGTTAATTATTTCCTTACTTCATCAGCCGCGATGTGACGCGGAAATGCAGCTCGCATTCCGGGCACACTGGCCTCAGCGTTGAGGACCACCACTAAAAGAGTCAAATATGCAGGATCCGAACGAGATGGTTCTGCACCAGCCAACCAGGAATGAGTATTTAGCAGACTAGATAAACATACCTCGACAAAGTGAGCATGTCTGGCCCCTACTGAAGCCGCACATCTATTCGAAAAATAACGAAAATAAAGAAAATTCATTACATGGGGATAGTAAAAAGTTAATTTTTCACATAAAATAGAAAAACTCGCATAAATCTTCCTAGATAATGTTTCCCCTATTGGTAAACGGGAAGATATTGATTTCATTGTTCCTTAGATGCATATTCACATCAACAAGTTGACTCCGAGGCGAAAGGAGTTCTGCTATCACTTCGCTCAATAATAACAGTTTCTACACGAGTTCCGCCACAGTCAACCACGTTGAGAATTCAGAAGGCACTTTATACAAACAATATGTGTTTACTTACTAAAACTGAGAATTATAAACAAATAAATGCATCCTTTTAAATAGCCAGGTCATACAATCCTTGAAGTCGCTAATTCTGATTGGTTAATATAAAGTTAGGTTAGTTTGAACTTTAGGGCTAAAGGAATGCTATATAAGCTCTACCTAAAGGATAGGCCAACCAAGAAACATAAGCTAGTAAGTAACTGGAAATTGTGTGTAGTGTGAGGCAGGGTGGCTTAGTGGTTAAGACCACCGGATTCTGAAGCAGACGTGCTCAGGTCCGAACCCGAACCGCGGCAAATTCTGAACAATACGTGGAGTTCCCAATCAGGACGAAACCGGTCTAATGGATGAATTTTCCTTTCCACACTATGCGCTATATAGTTTATACTGACAAATGTATGTCAATAATAGGTCAGGTGGTTATATCAAGATCGCAAAATTGATTAAAGTAATTACGTCTAATATGCTATATACAAATAACTAATTTGAACAGTAAATAAAATAAAACCAATTTATTCATTAGCAATAATGAAATGACAGGCAGTGTGATCTAGTGGTACTATTACAACTATATTTACTCGTAGTAATTTATTTCAGTATTAACTATTTTATTAATTAATAAAATATAAGCTAACTCTTTTGTATTGATTAAACAAGGTCTTCGGTGCTGTCTAACTAACCAAACAATAATTAAATATTGAATTAAATTGCAAACTTGAAATATTATAAATGTTCTCACTGAAGGAGAAACTAGGCTTTTGGATTTGTCTATCTAATCGAATTCACCAATCGCCACTCCTTCGCGGTTCGTGACCTGTCGTAGGCTGTTCTTTTTAGTTCAGTATTCTTGTCAGTTTTAAAAATAAGAAATTTATCTTTTACATGTATACACCAATTATCACCGTCATATATATATATATATATATATATATATATATATATACTGGTTCCTCTTACCAGCTGGACAGAGGAACTTCGGACAATACTATTATTTATCATAACACAGATCAGGAAATTAAGCAACGTCCAGTATCACAACAATTTGTTTCTAAAAGAGCGTATGGAGATTCTGAACATAATAGAACCCTTGCACAGTATGGCTTAAAACTTTGATTAATATCATAATTATATACTTATAAGCAAGTATAAAGTCCTAATTGTTCCATATGTCGAAGGTAAACGATAAAATGAACAGGTTGCATAAATCTTAAATTTGCGTGCAATGTGATAATCCATGGCGTACTGGATGGGCTGTATGAATCAGAGATGGTTTCCTATCTGCAGCAACATTGGCTACCATTAGGAATGTGCGACATAGTAACGAAACCATAGCCAGGTAGATCGATTACATTTACTATCTTAAGCAATGCGTAACTTTTACAAGCGGCAAAAAGATTCAGTTAAGTACAACCATAACATTTAATAATGAGCACATATACATATACATAGATACGTTTAAAAAATATATATCCTTTTGAAATGCGAGCTTTAACAAAATTCATTGTACTCTTCCTGTGTTCAAAAACAAAAAGAAATTTTATCAGATATAAGAAACGTTTCTTTCGCATGGTCTCCTCAAATATCTACTAATGAACATATCTTTATATATAAATTGGAAATCAAAACAGGATAGAAATATGTGAACACAGAGAGAGTGTGAAAAATAGAAACCAATCAAATTGCGTGCGTCAAATCCAGTTCAAGCTCAATGCTTGTACGTGCTTCTTCTGCTTGCATAAATCCGGCTGAAATTCGTTTATCCATAAGGCTTCGTATGTGGCTAGCTCCTTTTTGCTTTTGCATTAAGTAATTACTTTGAATGCTACGTCTGGAGAATATAAGTGCGATGTTTCGATGATGTGTTGCGCAATAGCCGACGTGTATTCACCATTTGATTTAAAACAGGCGTTTAAGTTACAATGTTCTTTCATTCGAGTAATTAACCGTCTGGTCGATCGGCCTACGTAAGTTGATCGACAACTTGTGCATGCATATTGGTAAATAGTATCTGATAATGACATTAGCGGCTGTTTCTCTTTGATTGCTAGTAAAGGCAAGTGTGCTACTCTAAATAACACTCGTAGTTTAGCTGCATTAAATGTGCGTGTTAATGCTGCTTCAACTTTCTTTTGTGCCATTCGGGAAACTGCATCCCCTTAATATGGGATATTTAGGTTCATTGTTTTCTTTTCTGGCCCGTAATACGTCTGTTTCTGTTTAATTCCCCTTTTAATAATTTATTCACATAAGAATATCGGCTTCATGTCAGAGCACGAGAAAGATGATCGTCTGCCTTTCCTAGATGTACTATTAAAGAAAGAAACTAATGGTAAATTAAACAGAACAATTTACCATAAACCAACATGGTCTGCACAGTATTTGCATTACAGCAGTTTTGTGCCATTTCAATATAAATTATCAACAGTTCGTGGTTGCTTTTCAGGAATTGACAGGTTGGTTAGTCAAGATTCTAAAGGAAATGAATATAATAAAGCAATTAACGATTTAATTTCTAATAGCCTCCAGACAAATATAAATATTATGGCTAGAGGAAATAACGCGCTTGCTTAATTTGTTTCGTTTGTTAAACTTGTGAAACAAAATGCAATTGATGAAGGCTTACGGTAAGTTTGGCAGGAAATATGTACAAATAAACTACTAGAACAATATAGAAAGCTGTATTAGTCAAAACATAGATCAGGTATAAGCTGACCGTCGAACCGTACTTAGTGTTTTGCTGAAATAAATATATCCCTAAATATGACCTAAGTAAGCTGCATCCTAAAAGTAGCCTAGCTAAATATATATATATATATATATATATATATATATATATATATATATAAATCACAATTTTAATATTTCTTGGTTTTCTATTTTCATGTAACATCAGCAGGTAAACACTAATTACTAATGTTTTTTTTTTATTTCTGTGCATGAGAAGATAGCGCATGTTAGTATGTGTTTTATTAATTAGGTGACGATATAAATCTGGTGAGTAAGTTTAAGGTCTTTTTGTTTATATATTAGGATATATGCATGTGAGTGTATGCGTGGGCGTAGGAATTGTTTCTTTTATGTATGGTATTATTGTAAGCATAACTAATAACTACATAACCACGACGAATCAGAATGACATTTTAAAAACAAAAATAAGTTCAAAATAAACGTGTTACATTTATTCGCCATTTCTGTAATGTGAAACTGTTTTTTATGGTATATATGTTACTGAATGTGCCGGTGAGCAAAAACTGACTTCGAAGTATTAGGATTCTTTCTGAATTACTCAAGAACAGAAGAATATCTAACAAGGAAATGGAGAATATACAATACCTATGGGGAAACGTTCCGAAACCATATAAAATGAAGAATTTCCCTAGTGTCATTCTGTTTCACAGGTTATTAAGATTTATTCTGGTCAGTTTATCATGCTTTCATTGCGAGACAGATTCACAAATCACCACACAGTCAGGTCACACTTGAATAAAAGCAGCAATGGGTGATGCATCCTAATAAGTAGAAGGCTAAAAAATCAATCAACTTACTGCCAAAGACTTTTTTGATCTTGTGGATAGCGTCTGAGATTAACTAACAAACCGGTGAGCAGGCTGACAAGACATGGAGCAGAGGAGAGACGAGATTGTCCTAAGAGTCCATGTAGAAGACGACGCATTCGTCCATTGCCTTCAGCCAACGCGGAGCATATTATGCTCACCTGATCTGTCATTATAGGCACCTAACAAGAACGAAAAAAAATAATCATGGAAGTAAATACTAAAGATATACATTTAGCGTCTTATATTCAACGCTATCCAGGTTAAAAGTCTATACAGTTAAGCTAATTTTGGAAAGAAGCCTCGAGTTTGGTCTAATTGCACAGTAACTTTTATTGTTAAATGTGTTTGACAGAATGAGAGCAAGCGTGCCAGACGCGAAGAGCAAGTATCGGCTGCTGAAGGAAGCTTTGACCATTGGCATCTGGGCAGGTACTGTCCACCAACCTTAGTTGGCAGATTATCTAAGAGAAGGTAAATTTCGAATACAAACCCACCTCACTAGGAATGGGCGACCTACTGTTATTTTACAGTCCACATATCAATGAACGACCTATGATTATACGGCAGTGAAGCATTAGTCACTTTTGGCTTCTGTATGGCTCTGCATGATGATAATGATCACTTAAAACTTTATATAATTTATCATATATATATTGCATGTGAATACTCTCTTGCAATGACAAACAAAACACACATGAAGCTAGGAGAATCAGTGATTTTAAAGTTTTTTCCGATAAATGCAAGTTCAAATAAGCATGTTATTAGAAGCCTGTAACATTACGAGAGTATACAACACCTTTAATTTAAACTTGCGCAATTGAGATAAACACCTATTCTATATTACGCACCTCATCCCACAACATAACAAAGGTGCCATTAGTCGCATGTACTGACGCGTTTCGACTTTCTATGATCATCATCAGTGTACAACGGCAAACAGACTAACGAGGATAAAGTTAAAATGCATGTAAAAAGTAATCAAAATCGGATCTATTGTTCTCAACCCTAGCAGCCTCGCATACACTGTACTTGACTAGAAATGTAAAATGCACAAATTCTATGCCATTAAGAATGTGAGATTTCACCAGTTACCAACAACTGTATGTAATTTATACAACTGAACAATCATTCGATGAGTGGATAGTAATTATTCTTCAAATCAATTATATGAGCTTGATATAAACACCAATCCCATCGCTTACAGCCAGTCACGCAACATAGCAACATCATTTGTCAAATACTGTTAGACAATACACAATCCTATTATTTTGAAGGATAAAGAGTAAGTGGTCCATAAATACCAATTTTCAAAATAATAAATAACATTAAACGATGCGTAAATAGTGAAAACAATACGAAAAAGAGAGAAAAAGACATCTAGATTGCAAAATACGCATTTTTAATAATAATTTAATAATTGTATACACAGAGCATAACACTCATAGATAGTATTACAGTATACGCTCCACAACGTATACTAATTTAGCCAGATTAGTCATCATAATTATGCTCTTATTTAATACTGATCATAGTCGAATATATACAATTCAGACAGATCTCAATATTGAAATTACCTGATCTGCGTTTTGACTAACGCAGCTTTCATTGTTCCAGTAGTTTTCTTTTTGCAATATATTTCGGCCACACTTACCGTAGGCCTTCATCAGTTGCATTTTGTTTCACAAGTTTAACAAACGAAACAAATGAAGCAAGCGCGTTTACTCCAATCCAGGTTGTGAACTTGATATAAACACATGACCCATTAAGTACGTACATTTGACAGTATAAACTAAGAATTTTATAGTATAGAAAAGGCAATTCATCCAGAAGACCGATTTCGTCCTTATTGGGAACTCATCACGTACTGGCCAGAATTTGCCACGGACAGAGTCAGGTGCTTATATCAAGTTTGCAACCTTGATTATAGTAAATGTTATTACCGCCCGCGCAACCAATGTTCGTTTTATTATATAGATCTCAAAATTATCTAATGAAATTGGTTGCGCGGGCAGTGATAGCAATTACTTTAATCAAGACTGCGATCGTGATATAAAAAACTGACATATTATTTACAAACATTCGTCAGTATAAAATAAGCACTGTATTTTGTAGAAAAGGCAATTCATTCAGTAGACCGGTTTCACCCTTATTGGGAACTCATCATGTACTGTCTAGAATTTGCCGCAGACAGGGTTCAAACCTTAGCACGTCTGCTTCGTAATATGGTGCTCTAACCATGGAGCCACACTGCACAACCATTATTCGTTTAATTAGACCGTTAGATAATGTTTTTGCGAAGAGCTAATATATATGGAATTGTGTTTTATGTGTTGCGCACCTATTTGAGGATTAGTTAAAATATAACCAGAAGTATAAACCAGAGTCTGCATGAACGGAACGTATAATAGCTTGCTAATTTGGTTGCAGAAGAGGTTAGCACAGTTAATCCGATCTCTCCACTGGACTCTGTTTACCGCTGGATTCCAGCATAAATTTGCTCATTCAAGTGATTCCTTATCAATTCTTCTTCTAGAGTGGTGGCCTAACTCTTTTGTGTTTTCAGTTATCGGTGAAAATTATACACTTATAGATATTCAATTACCGTTGACCGAGAATCATGGCCATACAGGTTATCAACACACAATACACAACGCTGACGTCAGTAAATGTATATTTTGAGCCGACAATACATGCTCTTCGTTAGACAAACAAATAGGACTCCATCGACAGCTTTATTGTGGTTAGGCACGCCTAAAACCCGAATGCGCAATAGGATCCTATTTTTTAGTTAGCGCAAGATTAAGACAGATTTTCAAATGTTGAAACCAACTGATATCAGCAACAATCAAGTTTGGAAGCATAGGAATAGTTCATCTACCAGGATGAAGTCCACGTATTCATAATAGTTCGTGTTTGAAAAATGCGAAATAGCATCAGAACGTGTAAAATAAGCCTTTCCTCATTGATGGGTTTCTTTTATTATTTTTAAAATTGTCTCATGGTTACGCAGCAGTGAATCATGAGCTTCTAAATTTTGACGTAAGAAATTAGTATTATATTATGATACTCATATTGCTGATAGTTTGGCGCTGAATACGCTGAAGATTTATTCATCTTCGACGTTGGAAACGTGATGTGCCCGGGTCAAGTAACCTGGATATCATGTCACTGATACTTGTAGATATTGAAGCTTAGCATTTGCCGTCTTATTGTCACGGCTTCGTAAATTGGCATGCATTTTTCTGAGTTAGCTATACACAGTACACTGAATATCGTCATGTCCACTTAATTTCCTCACTTCAAAATATTTTAGATTAAACTAGATGACAGTTTACATTGTTGTTTAGGGTTATTTTTTGACTAGGCTGAGCACGGCCTGGACCGTCAAAATATCCTTCTTCAAAATAACTGATGCTTCGACGACAAAAAAAGCATAAACGCGTGCATGGTGACAGTATCCCAGGTGTACGATAATGTGCAATTCTAAACGCAATTGATTTTTAGGATTTATTTAGCCAGTGGATAATAAACTTATTTTACCTGGTCCCCAACAGCAACCAGCGTATGCACCGCCGAAACTCGAACATCCGAAATGTCATCTGTCAACATGTCCACCAGCATGTCTTGGCAAGCCAACGAGAAGCGTGCACTTCTTGCAGCCAGTTGTTGAACTGTAGACAAGGTTGCACACCGAACTTCTACATGTAAGTGAAGTGAACATAAAAATTTCATAGATGGTGATAATAGCGACAGAAATGCACTTTTTAAAGTTAGGATAACAACGATTTATCCGACCAAACCCAACATAACATAAAGAACAATACATCAGTGTTTAAGAACTGGTGTTTCACTGCTTTTTAATGACAGATATTCACAGTACGGCGTTCAATTAGGTAGATACACACACAGTCATACACGCATGACTGCATAAAATATCTTAAACTTGGCCTAGCCAGTTCCTGTAGCTGTATCTTTATCGTAACATATAAAACTGAACCAAACACGCATCATGTGAAAAATGAAGGCCTAATATCATCATCATGTCCAGCCATTATGGCCAAGTTAGCATTCGGGCAAGGCGACATCAGCAATACAGATTCTTTGCAAATTTCACTAATATACTCTAAAACGTCAACCAAACAAAGAACAAAACGCACAACATAAAGTCAGTCAAAGAAAAATTATTAAATACTAGTCGGCAGTTCGTCAGTTAAAACAAATAAAATCACAAACATTAACGGTTTCCTTGTAAGAAAAGTATCAGAATTTAACGTCATTTCTGTTAATTGAAATCTTGAGGAGAATAACCATATATAGTTTTAGTGTGCTAACGGATTCCAATAGTCCAAAACGCAAAGTATCATAGAACTTATATACATGCATACATAAAAACAAACATACTCGCATATATATAAAAAACATACATGCATACATACATAAATGCATACATAACTACATACATACATGCATGCAAACATACGTTTATAGATACATATATACATACATACATACATAAATGCATACATACATGCATACATACATACATACATACATACATAGATACATACAAACATACATCCATGAATACATACATACATACATACATACACACATACACACATACATACATACATACATACACACATACATACATACATACATGCATACATACATACATACATACATACACACACATACATACATACATACATACACACACATACATACATGCATACATACATACATAAATGTAGATATATACATACATACATACATACATACATACATACATACATACATACATATATACATACACACATACATATATACATCATGCATACTTGCATACGTACGTACGTACATACATAAATCATTATATACAAGCATGTATGAATGATTTAATACATGTCACTGTTCAAGAACTTTCTTTAAGATAAAATTATTATCTAAACGCCTTCATTCTGACCGGAATCCAGCTTGCTCCTCTATAACATGTGATTTACGCAAAGCGCTAAGACGGCGAAATATAGTCGAGGCAAATAACCTAGATACGACTGGAATAAAGCGCGTACCACGAATTACAATTTCCCAGGTACAAGCCCTGTCCGCGGCAAATTCTGGACAGAAAGTGAATAGTTCCCAACAAGGATGAAACTAGTCTACTGGATGAATTTCCTTTTCTGCATTATACAATGCTTAGTTTAAACTGACAAATGTATGTATATAGTGGGACTGGTGTTTATATAAAGAGCAAAAACTTGATTTAAATTATTACATAGTACATGTCAACAGAAACGAAGGCCCAACAGCAGAGAATTCGTGGTCATTTTTTTAAGTGTAATCATCAGAGAACGACCGCGTTTGCTTATCTGCTCTAGATGCAAATAGAATCACGACTAGGTGACTTAACTCATTATCATTGTCATCAAGAATAAAATGCTTTGCGTGAGCTTCACTGAAACTATTGATAATGTATTGCTATGCATTGATAGTAACAGACCACTATATCGCGTACTACTAGTGTGGGTTTAGACTTTGTTAGTCTGACCATGCTTCTATGAACTGCCTGGAATAATAAACTCTAACAGAGTAAACAAGTCATCAGTATAGTCCAGTGTCCAATAAGTACAAAAACTCTAACACGACATCAATATTCAGTCTCCAGTAGTGGAAAAAACTCAGGTAAAAAAAATATTATTTTCTACAAGCTGCATTAAATAAAAAGTAAAGCTTAGGAGTCCAATCTCATTTATAATTAGAGCTAAATTATTAGATAGGTAAGTACTTGTTGATATAATCGACCTAATGTTCGTTTACAAACCACACATAACCAAAAATATGAGTGCGTGATCGCGAAGTATTAATATTCAATATTTTGTTATCTGAACTATGTTGTGACTAGCACAAGATTGTTCCCAGTTCATTGTTTTTGTGGAAATTTTTCGGATACAATTTTCGGTATCCTTCAATGGTCTGAAATTCATTACAAGTCTTGGGAAGCTAATGATGACGATGATGGTATGTCCATTAACCAGCTGGTGCATATGGATAGCTCCAAACAGAATATCAATAACCCTGTTCAAGTAAACTTACATATTTATATTTACCACAAATATAAATAGATGCCAAAAATTTAGAATGTAAACTGTAGACGCATAAAGAGGAACCATCCATAACGTGTAGTCTTGCATACAACATAGACAGAAATCCAGAGTATGTGTGTGTTTGTGTATACGTGTGTTTTCGTGAATTGGCCTCCTGAGAGACGCTTGAAGATGCTCCGTTTGCAGGAAGAATTTTTCGCTGCCGATAAATATAATGAACCAACAAACCATTGTGCATGATTCAAAATAATGAAGCAATATTGGTCAAGTTAATAGTTGTTACGTTAGAAACTGAAGAGCAAACTTAGTGCTGTTAAGGCGCTGAATAAATTCAACATTACAATGAAGTTTACCGTGAAAATCGTCCTCAAGCCCACTGATTAGCGCCCCACTCGCTCCGTTGCTCGTGAGAATCAGGAAGGAATCAGACGCCGTAGCTGTGCTGCTACCACGGCTACTAGAATCTAGTGTTATACTGATAGGTGTGGCTGTAGCTGTCGACGCGAGACCACCTCCCCATTTCACACTGATTCGTGGCTGGTTCACCACAGGCTGAGAAGTACCGCCAGCAAAAGAACCGGCGTTACCACCACTATTGCCAGCAGCATTATTTGAAGAGAAATTGGTATTGGCCGAAGATGGTGTCGTAGAATGAGAAGAACCAGGATAGCGCGATCCCTCTTTCATGATGACTTTTTCCAATGTCCGCATCAAACTCGACTCATCTACATACTGAAATATAAGCACTTAACAATCTATCACAGGCTGATTTTCAAATTAAATAGGAAATTTAATGTCACCATAACTCTCCTTGCCCCTAAAATAAACATTTTAAAATTCTAAAATAATAAAACGTTGTTGAGTTTTCAATACGATTCAGAGAGTTCAAGAACTCTGTTGAAACTGTTCTTTAAATCAAGTTTGCGAGCTTGAAGTAAATACCAATCCCATTGTATTTAACCACTCGTCGAACAACATAACAAAACTACCGCCAATCGCACGCACTGACGCGTTTCGACCTTCCGTGATCATCACCAGATTACGACGGCAAACTGACTAGTGAGGATCAAACCGCATTGCATATATATGGAAATCAAAATTTGATATGCGGCTCTCACCTCTAGTAGTCTTGCATACATTGTACCAACTGATCGAACCGTTTTTCTGTGTTATTATTGGACACAAAAACATGACGCCTGCAAAAACATAAGAAAAGTCCACTAAAAAAGATATAAGCTAAACGATAATAAAACAAGAAAGCATGTATACATAAATTTGTCGGTATAAACTAAGCGTTGTACAGAGTTTCATCATTATTGGGAACTCATCAAGTACTGTCCAGAATTTGCTGCGGACAGGGCTCGAACCTGGGCACGTCTTCATCGAAATCTGATGTTCTAACCAACCAACCAGTGTGATGAGTTCTCAATAAGGATGAAACCGGTCAACTTGATGAATTGCTTTTTCAACACTATACAAAGCTTGGTTTATACTGAAAAATGTATATATATAAAGGTAGTGTTTCTATCATGAACACAGCCTTGATTATATAAAATTTTTATTATCGCCCGAGCAACCAATGTTCGTGTATGAAAGCATGCAGTTAAATACAGGATGAATATTTGTGCTTTATGCGCAAAAGTACCGTTAACCTGGCCTGTACTAATAACCTTAGATCTTAAACAGTCTAACAGCCGAACCAGAATAGTTCTGGAGGTGAAAGAAGCCTACTGAGTGGGTAACAGTCGATTTTTTCTAACTTATTCACACAACGGGTCCGAGAATATTAACAAACAGCAAATGATTATGAGCAATAAAATGTTGTTTCTTGATAGATTAGTGGAATACTTAAATGAACAGTGTAATTGATCGCCTGTATCAATCCCCATCCCTAAAGGTACATCCTAACAGCAATAAGGAAATTTTATACCGAACCACCGTCATAAATAGATATAAGAAATTATGCTAGACCCGGTGATCTGCTACCGAACCTATTCAAAGTGTGCTGAAAGATTTTCAGTCATGATGACTGATCTAATCGATAAGGCAGTGTCGGATGCTCTGTGCGAGTCAATCATCATTCCGATCTTCAGAAAAACAAGCGTGTTTCGCGCACTAACCATCGTGGTATAGGATTCACTCCTATCTTATCTAGGTTATTCACTTTGAATATTTTCCATCGTTTCTGTATTTCTTCCGAATAGCCAGACGAGGCTTTCCATAACATATTTTAACTCAAAAGAAGACATTTGCAAAGTGGCATCTCTATAACAGTGACACAATAACCTGTGAAAATGAAAGAATTAACCTGATTTCATGGGCCGCAATGTAAAACTCGATGCTTTATTCAAACACTGGATACGAACTAAATCCCTACGAAAACATTACACATGATTCAACTGCTAGCAATGGCGGCCAAAAAGGAGATCCGCCTTCATCTTTGATTAAGTTCCAAACGGATACGATTATGAACTACACCCTTCCATACACTCAGGGTAGTGACATTGGAGTCATTTCGGAGGAAACATTATTCGACGTTGATTACACAGACCATTACTCGATCGCCAAGTTACCACAAATAGATTGACGATCACTATTCGGTCTTTCGCTATTAGGTTATATCCTAAAAATGTAAGATTCTATTACAAGATCATCTATCACTCATTTAAACTTTATGGATTTTAGATGAAGATTTGGAAGTAGTCAACAGGTCTAACAATCATTGATTGCGCGGGTGAAGATAATTATTTAAGCCAAGTTTGCGAGCTTGAAATAAACAACAATCCCCTGTATTTAACCAACCGTCAAACAACAGCAGCAAAACTACTGTCAGTCGCACGCACTAACGCGTTTCGACATTCCATGATCATCGTCAGAGTATAACCAAAAACTGACTAGCGAGAATCAAAGCGCAATGCATATACCTGGAAAGCAATATTAGATGTGCGTCTTTCATATCTAGTAGTCTCGCATGCATTTTACTTGACTGGAAATTTCGACTTCACAATTTATATTCAGCCACAAACATAAACTGTTTGTAGTTTTCGCCATACGCAAATATATAAGCAATAAAATTGAACAAAAATTGATTTCGTGGGCGGTGGTAAATATTCTTTAAATCAAGTTTGCGAGCTTGAAGTAAACACCAATCCCATTGTATTACTGCAGCGGTTTCATCCTCGCTAGGCAGTTTTCCGTCGTACTCTGATGGTGATCATGGAAGGTGAAACGCGTCAGTGCATGCGACTGACGGTAGTTTTGCTGATGTTCGAAGACTGGTTAAATAAAATTGGATCGGTGTTTACTTCAAGTTCGCAACCTTGATTAAAAGAATTGTTACCACCACTTGCGCAATCTATTATTTTTAAATTGTATTGCCTATATATGTATATGTGGCGAAAGCTGCAAACAGTTAATGTTCGTGACTGCATAGAAATTTTGCAGTGGACATTTCTAGTTAAGTACAATGTATGTGAGACTACTTGAGGTGAGAGCCGCATGTCTAATTTTGCTTTCCATATACATGCAATGCGTTTTGATCCATACTAATCAGTTTGCCGTCGTACTCTGATGATGATCATGGAAGGTCGAAACGCGTCAGTGCGTGTGACTGGCGGTAGTTTTGCTATGTTGTTCGACTGGTTAAATACAATGGGATTGGTGTTTACTTCAAGTCCGTAAAGGAATTTTTGGATCCGTTTGAAATTGATCCTCGTTAGATTAAAAATAAGGTCCTTTGTGAAATTAAATGAGCATTTGTTGCGCAGATGGTGTAACAATTACATTTTAATCAAGGTTGCGATCCTGATGTAACCACCTGACCCATTTGCACATTCATTTGGCAGAACGAACTAAGCATTTTATAATGAAGAAAAGGCAATTCACCCAGTAGACAGATTTCGCACTTTTTGGAATTGTAGTACGGACAGATCTCCAACCTTGGCACGTCTGCTACGGAATCTGGAGATCTAACCACTCAGCCCTCCCTATATTGTGCCAGGATTAAAATAAAATTTTAAGACGACATAGTGTTATCGGTTCTATGCATTTTTTTGGTAAGCCTCTCCATCTGAACTTGATGCACCCTTACTTAAGCTTTAATTTTTTCTTCCTGAATTTGATTGAATATTATCATTTTCATGGTTATACGCTGGTGAAGCATCGGCATTTAAATGCGTATGCGTTGTCGTTGGTTATGATAACGATGACTCACCATAACTCGATCAAGCAACAAAACATTCTATTAGAAATCGACACTAGATCTCAACATCTTTAAAGCCAACAGTCAACACTGACTGCCAAGTGAAAACTGTGCATTTGTTACTTTCACAGTAAAATTAAATTTAAGTCATTTTTTATGTGATCGTTGGACACACTCATTAGCAGCAGCGATCATATTAATGCTGTTTGTATGATCAACTATGGCTTGCTGAACATATGGCCGAAAGCATCAATGATTTAGAGCCATGAATTTATAAATGTATAAACAGAAGTCTACGTTGACGGCCTTTCTTCACGACACTTCGATGGGAAACGAAGATTTATGTAGTTCCCTGAGCGTATTGTGACTACATTTCTGTTCCATTACAAAGTTGATAATTTGACAAACATATTTCACTTGGCAATTTCTAAATCTTTAGCATATAAAATCGACTTATGAAGATATACATGAATGAGACACAAAGGATCATCGTAAGGTCCCTGTTCATGGACATGGGTACAGAGATAGATGTGTGTATAGCATCAGTTACGATAAAAATTACGGTGACGTTATCGGGATAACTAGTTTTAATTAGTTAAAATAAATCCCAAAAGTCAAGAAAACATCATTTGAAACTATGCGATATGTCAAACTGTAGTTCAGTCAAAATATCTTCGAAGTCTTCACTAATCAATAGTCACATTCCATTGAGAAGCTGTCAATAAAACACGGCAACCATCGTAAGAGATATTTTTTAAACTTTTCGTACTTTCAGCAATCTAAGTGGGATTACAGTAGCACAGCTTATCGTCATGCACCTAAATATTATAGATAAAATTTATATTTTTGAATATCTCGAAGCATTAGGAAAGATAAGTAGACAAACGGAGATCAGTTCCGCAAATAGTGGAAGTCATTCGAGTCTGAGCCATATTATTGGAAAACTGGGGCTTTTCCACTCGACAAATGAGGACTTTATAAAATCAGCAGAGTTTACTGCTGGTATGATGGTGATAAATGAATAGTGATAGCCATCGTTAAATCGACCACAGCACCATAATTGTTATTTAGCAAAGAAATTAAGTAATAACAAGTGAAGTAAAACTGTCCATTTCTATGACTACACAGCTCATTACAGCTTTTTTTAAGTATAAAGTGAAAATCTATTCCGATCGATGCCAAACTACGTAGCTTTGTCGTAGTAGCATGTGTTCCGGGTGGTTTTTATTCCAAATTTTGGTGAAGTTTCGTCTATTTTCATAATTACGCTGTTGGTAGTGTTTACAGACTTGCTGCTGAATATAAATAGTGAGCTGACTTTGAAATTGCATTCCTAAAAAACTTTATATGAGTTTAGTTCTATTACTGCTTGAATTTTCCTACGTAGGGCGATTGATCAAATGCATAGTGAATATAGGGCGTGGTGCCGGCTCGTACTTATGAATGGCCATTACGCACGAAACTTATGTGCACAAGAGTTTACGCCTTCAGGTCAGGCTGATTTAGGCATATTATTTTGGTTTAATTGGAACTAACATGCAACTAGGTACGCCACATAACTATTCGGCTTCATGACATTAGCAGCATATTGGTGTTATGGGCTAAGAGTGCTATATTTGCTCGGTCTAGACATTTGAGGCTACAACTCTCAACAATTTTATATAACTGTAACAATTAATTCACTAATTTAAAATTAAAAGAACAGCCAAATAACAAAACAGACCTTCGCCATTTGTGCTACCAAATGAGAGGCCAGCCGTCGCACGCGGTGGCTTGGGTCTTGCAGAAACGAGCACACACGCGAGAATACGTCATTAGCCAAACGCACATAGATTACATTGTCAAATTCTGATCTTCTGTTGGATACCTCAAAAGATAACATGTTTTTCGGCCCTCCTTCTTCATTAAATGCATTACGAGCTAATTTAATTAATGAAAAAGCTAATTTTTAATTGATATCGATATTTAATAAATGAAGCTGTATTAAAATATCGAAACCCAAAAATTTCAACTTTATTAATTTTATTTTTCAATTAATTCAATCGATAGTTAAACAAATAATCCGAATAAAGCAAATAAAATGCTTTCAAACTCCTTAGACATAATATCATAATCACAAATATGAAAAAGCATAGCATCAGAATAATAAACCAATTCATTGTAGCCTCATAAACATTCAATTCATTCATTCTTATAAAGTAGTGTGCTCCTATTTGTTTAAAAAATGATAATATACGGCAAAACCTATAATCAATTTTTAAAAAATAATCATAACAGCAGAACATATGCATTTGAAAGTTAATGCTTCACTGTCAAATAACTATAAAAAATAGACACTCAAGAAATTAGAATAAGCCACAAAAGATTATGGTTAATGAAGTACATCTAGTTTAAACGACAAGGATTCTTATATAGGCAATACAATTAAACAATAATTGATTGTGCGGGTGGTGGTCACAATTCTTTAAATGAAGTTTGCGAGCTTGAAGTAAGCACCAATCCCTTTGTATTTAACCAGTCGTCGGACAACATAGCAAAACTATCGCCAGTCGCACGCATTGATGCGTGATGATCATAGAAGGTCGAAACGCGTCAGTGCGTTGCGGCTGGCGGTAGTTTTGTTATGTTGTCCGACGACTGGTTAAATACAATGGGATTGGTGCTTACTTCAAACTCGCAAACTTGATTCTTATAGTCGATACTGAAAATAATAGTGTAGATACATAAAATGTAAATTTAAGTAATAAATATATCATAGAACGCGCAGGAGGCTTTGGAAATTAATGCTTTGGATAATGTGTTTTCGTTCTCTTAGATAGGCTGACATTTAATATTCGTAAGCACAATCTTCCGGGATCATTTGTATCGGGGACGCCAATGGCGTGTTTCCCTCAACAGCTGAGACCGACCTTCTGTGACACGCACGCTTATTCTCAATTCGTGACAATAAATTTAACACAGTAAAGGCGTAGTGAAGGCGCTCCACGAAATAGGGCAACTGTACCACGATATTAATAGCCTGGCTCTTGCCACCGTAACTGATACCGGTCGTCACTACCCAAACTTCTACGGCAGTGAGCTTAACCTTTAAATTAAGAATTTGAGTGAATCCAACCCAGAAGAAAAGTCTTTACTAAACAGTGCATGAAAAACAAGGCCACTTAGACCTCCATACAGCACACGCCACGTTAATCAAACCGCAAGAAGCGAAGACAGCTGATACAACTTCAAAAGCATTTGTGAAATGAGAACTGAGTTAAAAAGCTTGAGGTTGCGTCTGTAGATTTGAATGGTCTTAGATAGTATAATCAAATACAACATGCAATAGAGTATGAATGGACATTGAATTTATAATCAACAAATTAATTCTATTATGGTAATATGACCATGGTTAGCATACATACAAAAACGAAAATCAGTTGCCCAGGTGGCTGGATTCAGGAATGGGCAATATATATATTTTTTTTAAACAATCATTTTGAACAGGACAATTGTAGGCCAAAAACGGCAACGATTACGCAAAGTTGCCCAGAAGGCTGTGTCACCAACCGTCTCACTCCCTTCACACTTCAGAACTCATGCATTTTAGCACGGAAAATGATAGCAGCGATCAGCAGAATAAAATGCAGCACCAAAATTTATGTTCAAGGCAAAGATAACTTGATTACTGTGGCAAAAATACTTCACAGTAACGTTGCTGATATGACCACCTAGGATCTTCTGACAGCCAGGACGAAAATGTTCATAGCTACGAGCCATACGACGCTGAGTTAGGTTGTATCCAACTGGAATTTACAATGTTGCCAGCATAATAATACCAATTTGTGTTTAAATAGCAAGTTTGATTGTTTTGTAGGCAGCATTAAACACGTGGCCAGTCTAAATCAAACTTAAGACCGAGATGTCAACAATAACAATTCCAAATTATCATTGCACACTTGGGGACTGTGAGGATGATACCGATAACAGATTAAATTATGTGATTCAACAGAATAGTGTGAGATAATATGCTACAATTGTGCGTTAGATTAGTTTATAACGCAATGAATAGGAAATAAACTACAGCCGCAAGTAAAATTTTCAACTTTGACTACTAAAATAAGTTATCTGTCATCTGTAAAATAATGCTATGAAAATCGTGTTACAAATGCAGAAAAATGAAAAGATAAATCTAACATAAGATCGATCGAATTTTAATGAGTAGCTCTCTTTTTCTTTAACTAATCTAGAACACAAAATGAAGAATAAGATATAACTGAAACATTTTTCTTAATCGCTGTATGCCATGATTATGAAAAAAATTATGAATGCTTACGTATATTATGCATCTGGTGACGATTCGGTCCATAATGTGGCGATCGTGACCTTGATCTTGAGAAACCATAACCACGATGTAAATTTGAAACTGGTGTAAACCCTCTGCCTCGCCGGAATCCAGATGGCGACGGCCGGCCTTCTTTATTTTCTAGTTTTGCGTTCCAATTAGTAGTTTTTCGAATGTTGTCCCAAGCTGGGCTGCCGGTATGACCTTTGGTAAATTTCCAATTATCCTTGCGCAGATCAGCAGCAATGCTGCTGTAATTTCTATTTGATCCAGTATCGCGATCAGTAGAATGTGGAAAAAATGGAGGCGGTGTACTAGAACGCCCATATGGTTCTATCCTCCCGGTTTTTTTACGTGCGTTGGTCAAATCTGTTACTATCATAACATCAGATAAGCATAAAAATATTCAAATGTTAATTTATTATTCCACGCATACAGTAAAGACAATGTTTTGCTGAGGTTCAGGATCAATGCAATATGATTGTCATAGATGTGAGAAAAACTATCCCAAGACAGGCAAAATCGCAATGTAAAAGATGCACGACAATCTTACAAATGCTTGGTGGTATTATAAACGAATGAAGAGAAAATGCAAACTTCTACCATGTTCTAATATGGTCTCAATTTTATTGCCATTCCTTCACCATATAACGTAAAAGCTCAAAATAAAAACTGAACCAAAATGTGACTAAAACTCTTGTCCATTGGCGTGAAACTAGAGTAAGCGTAAAAACATGACTTTGCAGACTAGCAAATAATTTAATAAGAACAGCATTTGTTCGAAAAATGGATGGGTTCGAAGGGTAAAATCAACCCAGCAGATTCCAAACACCGGTATTCGTAATAGTTATTCGACAATCGCGTTGCTGTGAGCGTTTAGTGTCCAAAATACATTTTGGAAAGCTGGCGCTAGACAATGTGCATTGAAATGACTCATAGACAGGAATTTTCGGCCTGACAACAGGTGGGCTCTAGCTATTCGTTACAATAACGCTAACATGCACCTCGCCCATAATATTTGGTTATTAATACCCTAACTCACTTGAGACCTTTAATTTGGTTGCGCGGTGCAGTTAGCACTCAGTGTTAAAGGAATATTGATCGAGTAACAGCAAACGTGCCAAATCCTAAGGACAAATTTTGGCTAATCAAGGAAACATTTGCTACCAACACCAGGCAGACGGCACTTGCCAATTATGATTAGAAGACCAACTAGAAAAAGTCAATTTTGAATCCAAATCATCCACCGTAAATAGCAAAGGGGAACTTATTGTTCTTCGACACCCAACACATAATTAAGAACATTTTACTTATTTAAACGGCAGTGAAGTATTGCTCTTTAGGGATGATGATGCCAGAAAAGTAAAGTTTGTAAAATAACAGTTAAAAACTTTTAAATTTCTGTACACCAATAATTAATTAAAATGATTTCGGCACTTATTTATTTAACTTCAAAACAATGATGATGCAAAAACGAAGATATACAGGTATGTTAAGGCCTATAATGTTAAGAGTTTAGCTAATCAATAATCTACATGCATGCATAATTACGTAAAACCAAAAGTATGCTTACATACGGACAAACAAGCAAAAACTGGCAGAAAGACAGATTGACACATAAACAATCAATGATTGCGCGAGCAGTGATTACAATTGTTTAAATCAAGATGTAGAATTTGATATGTACACCAATACCATTTTTTTTCAGGATAAACTAAGTATTTTATAAGTGAGCATAGGAAATTCGCACAACAAACCATTGCAACCATTATCGTGAACTCGTCAAACGCTGTTCAGTATTTTGGTGCAGACGGGACTCGAACCGGCGCACATTTCTTTCGGAGTCTGGGACTATTCACGGCGCCATTCTGCCACATACTACAGGCAAGACAATTAAACATACATACAAACACACGCACGCGTTCCCTCATACATAAACTGACTTTTCAATATCACGCATCGATCGCCTCAGACTATATATATACCAATAAATAAGCCACTCAAGGATTTGCACAGGCGACCGAAGGTCTAGGGTTCGTATACAGGGGAGAATGCCGCAAAAATATTTGGAAGGTTGTGTCACTAGTCGTCTTTCTTGCAACTTCTAAAGTGATACAATTAAATAATCTATGATTGCGCGGGTGGTGCTAACAATTCTTTAAATTAAGTTTGCGAGCTTGAAGTAAATACCAATACCATTGTATATAATCATTTGTCGAACAACATAGTATGTGTGACTGAGGGTAGTTTTGCTACGCTGTTCGACGACTTGTTTAATACAATGTGATTGGTGTTTACTTCAAGCTCGCAAATTAGATTTAAAGGACGTCTAAAGTGGTTTGTGAATGTCCACACAGCCAATGATTACCACAATCGGCGGAACCGACTGGAGAATTTTAATCAGTTGTTAGACATTAGAAGTATGATAAGACAAGGCAAGATTCACGGAGAAGTCTCCAATATTACCGAATAGGTCGTGCCGAAACTTAACACAGAAGCTTGACAAATACTGATACGAATGCAAATTGCAAATATTGCATAGAAGGGTGCATTAAGCACATGGAACAAAATGTGCTAAAAACCGAGATAAAAAGACAAAATTCCACCACCTGCTGTTGAATTTCTCTGTCCAAACCCAAAGTCACGACGCTTCTCTGGCAATGGTTGGCGTGTTCCTGTTGATGCACCAAGGCAATGAAAGTTTTGAGGGTAAATTTGATGGACAATTATTTGGTGATCAGGCCACAGATGACTCAGCAAACTGACTAGATGTAAACTAGTTTGACGAACCTAAAAAGAATAAACAGGTAAACAAGGAATAAATACAGGCAGAAAAGCATCAATCGCACATTAAAAATAACGGCCCCGCGATGATATACACAAGCATGTCCTCTCCTTATATATATATTATATATATATATATATATATATATATATAGATGTATATATATATATATATACATATATATATATACATCAAATAGGCTTGACTAAAGCGAAAGGCTAACCAAAAACAATATTGTTCATGAGTAAAAATTAGTTTAGTGTACGGCTGGAATGACACGGATGTATGAGCGAAAGACTCAAAAGCAAATAGGTCCTGGTGCGAGCCACAGTGCTGGAACATCCGGCAAGTACTTTAATAAATCCTAATGAGGACGAAAGTGGTTTACTTGATGAATTTCCTTTGCTAACTTAATCTATTTTTAGTCTATACTGACAATATGAGTATAAGAGAAAGAGTATATATGGCGATATATATATATATATATACCGCCAAACTGAAAAATGACTTTACCTCCAATTGTCTCAACAACGTTGTTAATGGTTAAAATATTAGCCGTACAATTTTTATACTGAGTCGAAACGAGTTATTTTGTCGTATTCGTCACATTCACATAATATAATTCTTTTAAGCATTTCAAAAATCCATTTCCTCATACGCGTTCGCAGTAGAATCAAATGTCCGATGGTTTTGTTATATTGTTCGACGACTGGTTAAATACAATGGGATTGGTGTTTACTTCAAGCTCCCAAACTTGATTTCAATAATTGTTACCACCACCCGCGCAATCAATTATTGTTAAATTATCACAGATTCTACACCCTTTGGAGCACGAACAATGAATACTATAAACATATTTATGAAAATAAACAATGTTGCTATTCCACAAGAACGATTTTTAAACACAGAGTCTAGTTTGTAAAAAGCATATTTGTAAAAGCATATCAATTTAGGCGCAATTTATTTTCGATAGAACTAACAGCAACAAGTAACTGCATTAAAGGTAAAATATGTTTGCGAAACTGGATCAATCAAAATTACCTGATCTGCGTTTTGACTAACACACCGATTTATGCAGCAGTTTTCTTTTTTCAACAAAATATTTTGGCTACTTTCATCGGCAGCGTTCTTCAGTTGGTCCATTCTCACGAGTTTAAAAAAATCAAACTAAGGCTCGCTTAATTAGTTTGGTTTTTTAAAACTCGTGAGAATGGACCAACTGAAGAAGGCTGCCGATAAAGATAGCGAAAATATTTTGTTGAAAAAGGAAAACTACTGGATAAATATTTGTGTTAGTCAAAGCGCAAATAAGGTAAAGCGACTGCATTATCACCGCAGCAAAAACCACATTAATGATAAGAACCTAACGTTTCTGCTGCCTTACAATGCGACGCCTTCACACTAGACTGATAAGTTGCTACGGATAATCTAATGACAACGGCGCTTTCGGCCAAATAGTATGAAACCATGAAACAATTATATGGCATACAACTAGTTCGTTATGTGAATAATATGAAATCTCCATTTCATGTTTTTCTATCATGACTAACGCCAGACCCTCACATGCAGTAACACTTTAGTAGCAAGAAAACCATCTGAAACAACGAGACACGGAATTATTGAACTTGAAAACTCATGTCGTGTGGCACAATGCGTTAAGCAGCAGAGTAGGATCATAACAGCAAAAGTTTCGAATACTCAAAGATTCCACAGTCGAAGATAGCTCAAAATCCGATTAAATTCTACAGGCACGTGTTATAAATCTCTAATGCATTTTTCCGACTTATAATACACCAATTACCGTGCAATATACTTAACGTTATTATATATATATATATATATATAGAGCATATATATATATATATATATATATATATATATTTATCGTAAATAGGGAAAAATTAGCAAAAGTTATAGCTGAACATTATGAAATAAAAAATAAATAAAACGTTCGTTGCGGAGGATGTTGGTGGTGCGTATCTATCAATGTTTTCCCGTTAAATTACGTATCGACAACACCCTTAGGCGTACGTAGATTGATATTTCGATTTATCCTGGCTTTTATTTTCGTCTGAACCACGTCCTTTAGTTACAGAACGCATAAATCACAAACAATAAGTGACGCACATACTAAGTAAATATTCGTCTACCAAATGAAATTTAGTTCTATCAACGTTACCTCTACTATAATCAAGGTTGCGATCTTGATATAAACATCTAACCCATTATGTAAATAAATTTGTCAGTATAAACTAAATATTGTATAGTGTAGAAAAAGGCAATTCATTCAGTAGACCGGTTTCGTCCTTATGGGGAACGCATAACGTACTGTTTAGTGTTTGTCGCGTACAGGGCTCTAACCCGGGTATATTTGCTTCGGTTGGAAAATCCCACTAGAATAACGCAGGGAACCGAGACAATTATGTCGTGTGCCATATTATACACACACACACTAAATATCTTCTCTATACAAGAAGGATAGACATGAAATTTTGTTTGTATCCAACATTAAAGATATGCCTTTCGTGAGCAACAGCATGGCACTACATACGAATAGGGCGGCCATAAACAGAAGAAATAAATGCATGTATTTGCAGGCGAATGACTTACTATTTCTTCATTGTCAAGGAAGCCATCACATGCGCAATCATACACTTGACTCAAATTTTGAACAATCCAATCGGTGAACTCATCACTTTCTGGAATTGATTGAATACCATCAGTCAGAGTACACTTCATTCGCGAGAGATGTCGAATCTGCGGAAGAAGAGCAGTCAGCGCCCGCCTATAGCTGCTATTAGTTAAAAAATAGGCATCATTTGTGTACACGCTACGAGCTCTGTTTCCTAGCTTTGATTTACTTAGCAGAATCCAGCCGTGTATACAAGCTAAACTCGCTTGACGAGCTCTGGCATCTTCATCTTCCGTGGCGTAGCAAAGCACAACATCGCCCAGGCGTATGGAAGCGGAGCTGCTGCCTAGCCGAACTGTTGGTCTAAGGTTGACGCAGCCTAACGTTAAGAGGCACTTTATGCGTTCATGTGCAGTGCCGTAAAGTGCCTGAAACAATTCAAGAAACATATTTAACATACACACTAATTGCATAGTAGAAGTTTCACAACCGACAACAATAAGCTACTTTACGACTGCATAGGCGCAGTTACACCACTTGGCGGACATCGTGCATGAAGAAATATGATTAAATAAATTCTATAAATCAGTTATATGTAAAACGATTTCACAAGTTAATTTGCCCGGTTGAATATCATTAGAAGAAATAACGAAAGAGGCATAAATTTTATAAATTAAAACGATCGTAGTCGTAATGTTTGCCTAATGCGTACAAAACTGAGTTAAAGAATTATATTATCATCATAAGTAGCATTGCGTCAGCATGTATAATTGACGCTGCATTGCCACATAATTACGAAGTATTATTCACAATTATGCATAAACTAAAATAAGTAACTAAGTTATTTAAACCAAGGCTGCGATCTTGATATAAACACCATGCCCATTATTTTAATACGTTTGTTAGTATAAACTAAACATTGCATAGTGTAGAAGAGGAAATTCATCCAGTAGATCGGTTGCCATGGACAGGGCTCGAACCTGGGCACATCTGCTTCGGAATTTGTTCTAAACACAGAAGCCACCTTGCCGTACACTACATACAATTTTCAGTTATATATTAACTAGTATTCCTCGATTATCCTTTTCTTTAGGTGGAGCACATACGGCACACGTTTACACCCAATTTTTCAAATAGCAATCCCAAATCTGTCATTATTGAACAAACACCACACTCCATGGGGAAATGGCATTGAAATGAACATTTATATAATTAAACGAACATTGATTGCGCGGGCGGCATTACTCGATGAGTTATCAACGAGGATGAAACCGGTCTACCGGATGAATTGCCTACTCCACACGATACAATGCTTAGTTTAAACAAATATATTTATATAAAGGGACTGATGTTTACGTCGAGATCACAACTTTGATTTAAATAATTGTTATCGACGCCCGTGCAACTAATGTTCGTTTAAGTCACTAAGTTCCAGTTGGCATACAGGACAAAGCACAATCAACAACAACAAATCGATAGTATACATACCTAAAAAATTAATTTTTCTGTCTCATGAACAAAAGGAACCCCACACGAAGCTAATCAGGTTGGAAAGGTCACATCATTAAAAGACGACACGAATTATTAAGTGATTCAATCTGGCAAAAGTTAGACAATACCCAGCAAATCTAATGTATATATGCTAGAAATTTCTATACCAGATAATATATTTCGCCTGCCAATTCTGCAGGTAAAACTTGAGTATTACTTAAAGATTCAGCAAACGTAGCGTCTTTTGTGATATGAAACTGCGCTAATCCTCCTAACTTTCACCTCAAAATATGATAGCCAGCTAACTAGAATAAATGAAATTGATAATTGACACGATTGGCGATCGTGTGTTGTCGCTTTGCACTATCAGTTTCGCAAAGATCCGATTGAATCCCATTTCCAAGTAAGCAACGAGTTCGTCTTCGAAGTAGATTGGTTTTGATTCGAAGGCTTCAGCATCATTCGTACTATCCATTGTAAACCAGGTACAATCTAATCTTCCAGTTGTTAGTATGAACGATAATGACGCCTTCGGAAGAAATGGACGAATCAGCACCCAGCCACAACGAAGACGAATTCGATGCGTACTTGGAAATGGTAATCAATCAGATCTTTGAGAAACTGATATTTCAAAGCGACAACCCACAATCAACGATCGTGGTAATAATCAATTTGACGCCCGCACTGCGCAACCTTTCAAAAATATCTGATAGAATAAGTGACGCAGGGTTTTAGATACTCATTAGTTTCCGCCTTTCTGGCCAGCGTGCGTTCGTACGCTAAATTAGTTAGGATTCTCAAGGACATAATTTATCCATGCTAAGCCCCATTCATGTAACTCGAGACAGAAGGACGAACACATTCAACTTGGATGGTAAGTTGACACGTCGAAAGAAGATCTTAACACATTCTAGAGTGAAAATAGCTCGCATAATTCAACATTTGGAAGAAAAATAAGTCGCTATAGGGAACTGCACTCAATCTTCACAGACAATGATCGACAGTTAGAATCACACAGATTCAAACAATAGTGTCAAAAATAATACAATAACCATGTTAAACTCCTTTAAAATTTTAGCGGTGATAATGTAACAAAGCGCCAGGAAGGTGGCCAGATTTGTTGTGCATAATTAATCTAAATATAAAAATTACGTTTATCGAAGCAACCGTCAGCTTGCCAGCACTTCAGTAGGCTGATATGGTAAAAAAAACGTACAGGATAATCTAGTAGTATCAACAGCCAATGTGCTAAATGAATAACCCAAAGTAATAGGATGAGAAGAATCGATATCATACTAGGCACCGATAAGTCAAACTCATGCCTAAAGAGCAAAAATTTGTTGTACTTGATTGCGACTAAGCAATAAAGTTGTCCAATAAAGTTGGACTGGTGATAGTTTTGCTGCCGTGCGACTGGTTGGGTAAAATTAGATTGGTTTCGATCGCAGGCACGAAAATTTTATCAAAAGAAGTATAAAACTAATTCCAGATCAGATCGTGCAGCACTGCAAATAATCAATCAATAGCTGCTGTCGATAGCTAGGTAGGAATATACCACCAAAATCGACTACAGCAATTACTAAATAGACGAAATTGCATCTATAGTATAAACCATAAAATGCATAATTGATTGATTGTTTAATGAAGCTTAGACACGTATCCACACACATTTCCGGTCTAATGATCGAAAGGGTGTACTGGTAATAGTAGCATAAACCTTGCTCGATACTATTGGGATAAAGCCATCTAGTAATATTTCCAGTTTCGAGTTGCAATCTATGGCTCGGTTAAACTTGTGCGCAAATGGGTAGTGACATAATTATATCAAGCGTGTCAGAAGCAGTTTTTTTAGCTATTCAAAGAAAATGTTGGCCACTGGAGCCTCAAAACAAGACACAAGAGCAGTTGGTGCATGTACGTATTGGTTAACGAACAATATAATAATAGTAAAACTCGAAATCCAAACCACCCATACTTACTTACTTTACTTTACTGCGGCTGACTCCTTTTGGAGGATAAGCCGGCTCCAATGACATTTCATGGAGTTTCTTGGGAATTTGGTACAAGTGGTATCCCCTCACCACTCGGCTTTTTGATCGAGGACGCACCTCTAGCCTTTGCACATCCAAGCGCAGTCTGCAAGGCAGCAGTAAGTTTCATGGTTGCCGGTGGCTGTTGAGAGCTCATTCGCCATTCGGAAGTACGGGGTACTGTCCAGGAGTCCATGTAATCCTGTGGCTGTTGAACCCTTTTGTGGCGGGGAACACACGTCGAGTCATGGTGCCGTCGTCGGGCTCATGTGGTATTTTATAGGAGATCCGATTGCCGGTCGGAAATCCACCACGCCCAGTCATAAATGAACTTATTTCATATATTTTACGGAATGCCAACAATGAAACGTGAAAAACATTCTCTTACTTTAAATATCGAATTTGTACTATTAATTGAGTACCACTTTCTTGCTCGTAAACTTATGGTGGTAACAATTCTTTAAATAACGTTTTAGAGCTTGAAGTAAGCACCATTCGTATTGTGTATATTCATTCGTTGAACAACATAGCTAAACTACCGTCAGTCACACCTACTAGGCGTGATTTGACATCAGTTTTGCTGTGTTGTTCGACGAATGATTAAATATAATGGGATTAATGAGTCTAAAGTTTGTCAATGGTACTCTTGAACGTTTGTCTACGAGGTTGCGCAGTCCGATCGTATTCACGGTTTTCTTTCGTTGGTGCTAGGTTAGCACTATCAGTTTTGAAAAGAACGGATTGACCCCCATTACCCAAATACACATTGAGTTTTTTTTTCGTGGTAGCTGGATGTTGTTGATTCGTCCTTTTTCTCCGAAGGTTTCAACATCATTCATACGAATACGATGCGTTCTTCAAATCGGGGATCAATCGGATCTTTGCGAAACTGATAGTGCAAATCTACTTACCAAAAACGAAAACCCAGGATATTCTTAATTTGTTAATGCTAGTCTGGAATTAATGTTTCTTTTACTGTTTGCACCTGAATAACATCAGGCTCGCCCGCTATTATGCAGTGATGTCAGCGATTGCCGGCTTTCCTGGCCCGCGGACATTGAGCATGGCACGTCTCCGCGAATTGCACACGCTCACAACGCCGGTAAAGGCTATGTCGACGGGCGAGTTGTTTCATCGGCCGCTTCGCTGAACAGGTGCATCGCGAGTAACAGAAA